>JAYXIM010051425.1:0-82950 GCA_037575425.1 Anastrepha fraterculus | reverse complement strand
TGATTTCCGATCCTTTTTTGTGCAGAATGTACACATTTTGAAAAAAAGTTGGGCATTTTAATCAATTATCTTTTGAAATATATAAACATTTTTTTAAATTTTGTGCCACGTTTAGAGTTTGAATTATATGGTTGTTGTTGTAGAATGCACTATCTCTCTCTCTCTCTATTAGCTTCACAGTCTGTGGTGGATCATAGCTTCATCAACAATGCACTGTGCTTCCATAAAACATAGAACAAAATAAATGCACAAAAAAAAAGAAGCCTGGTAATTAATCGCGCTCCAATTATTTTGAACACAGTTGTAGGTCTGCATCTATGGCGATTCAATTAGGTTCTACCACAAATAGCCATTATTCGAAAGAAGTTAAAAAAAGCGCTCAGCGCACTAGTGAAGATGGATACACAAATTAGTATATTAATCTATAAGACCGCCAGTGCCGAATGGGTGGGCGGGAGATTACCACAATGGGGAGAATAATAAGGGGACGCCGATCGTGCTACCGCTACTTTGCTCTCAGCGAATTCGACAGAACCGCTGAATGTGTAACGTCGCACTCGTCTCGTGTGTGTTACTCCTATCTTGTTTGTGTAATTTCTTCTTCTTTTTTCATTCTAGTTGGCATTTTCACAACTCTCTCATGCAACCGCTCCGAAGGTGACGTCACGCACTCTCTGATGGGCGTAATCTTGTCTCTGCCATTCTTGCGTGACTACCATTCGGTAGTGCCCAGGTTCGAGAAACCCCGCATGAAACTCCTAATGATGAAAAAAGTTTTGTCTAATAGCTGTCGCCTCTCGACATACACTGGGAAACATTTGAGTGTATTTCTGCCATGAAAAATCTCATAGAAAATCTTCTGCCGTTTGGAGATGGCATACACTGTAGGTCACTCCATTTGTGAAAAACAAACATCAAGAAGGCGCACAGCACAAATAGGAGGAAGAGGAGCTCGGACAAACACCCAAAAAGGGTATAAGCGCCAATTTCATATACATGTATCTATGAGTATATATACATACATATATGATCTAATAAGGAAATGTATGTAATTTTGCTCCATTAACTACATTGTTTTATATATTTTGTACGTGATCTTCCTACTCTGAGAATTCAGTATTTATCCAAGCCAATCTGATTGCCATCTTATCATACAAATATTGTCGTCAAGCTGCAGTCGTCGCAAGTCGTCGACAATATAATTCAATTTTTTTCGAAAAAAAAAAAATTCATAAGCGCGTGCTATTCACAAAATTGCATGTACATGAAAATAGTCACGCAAAAGCTCTAAAGATTAATGCAAAGTCCAAAAAGACAACAAAAAATATAATAAAAATAAATTTATTGCTTTGACTTGCAGGTGATACGTTGATTGATTCAGAATTGAACATACGTATTTATATCTTCGGAACAGACCTTTAATGAGGAAATATGTGGATAAGCAGAGAAGGTTCATGGGTATTCTCACACGTTATTGCAGATTGGGTAGCCATCTGCACAGGATTTGGATATGTTCCACTGACTTCTGTCATTTCTACGACCAAGCCCTGGAGACTCCAGCACGCCATTTCGAATGCGATGCTATAGCGCGAAGAAGCATAAGATATCTCGGCCGAAAGGAAGGCACAAACGGTCAGCAGAACCCACCTCTTAGGTTTATTAAAAGAACCTGGTTTGGATGAGGTGCTGTGATGAGCAGAGGGCACAAAGGACTGTGAAGTCGTAGTGTAAATCTCAGTTTCATGCATTTCATTTATTTATTCAGAAAATATGCAAATCGGTCTAGTGCGCGAGTACACTCTTTTACGAGATATTTGTACAAAAATAATTAAAAATCTCGGATAAACGAGGAATCGAATTGATATATAGTACCATAAATGTGGTTAAAAGAGCGATAGACTCATTTGGGCTGACTTTTACGATTTTTGCAATGAAAATTATAGGCGCCTCTAATTGCGTGCGGAGGTAAAATATAAAAAAAGATGTAAAACTTTCTAAAAAGAGTATCGAATACTTTATTTACACCCAGCGCTCTTTATAGAGAAATATTGAATTTTTAAGCTTTTCGAGAGTATCAAAGAAACGTCTTGAAATGCATGGAACTCATACGACAGTGGATAGAAATTCTAGGACAGAGGCCGGCAAAACAATGTACCCTTCTTTCTATAAGAGCGTCAAGTAACAGCATCTTAGCCTTTTAGCTCCACGAGAGCAGAGCAGTTGAGAAGAAAGTGCTCAGATCATTTCACCTCATTCCCCAGACAGCTTTTGAAGAAAAGACTTGAAGCAATTCCAAGCCTCACCGCATGGACTTCTAACAGATAATGGTCGATAAGGATACCCATTCAAGATAATTCGAGAGCCGCGGCTTTGTTAAAAGTTCCCTCGATCTAACGGAAACTAGAAGGATCTCACGACTTTTCACATATCCGCTGAGTTTACGTGAGGCACATCTTTCCAGGAAAAGGTCACAGATTCTCATGGTCTATTCTCACGCTCCTCATTTGGCCGTGAGACGGTCCCGATGGTCCCCTGTCTAGCCAGCTCATCAGCCCAGCAGTTGAGTTGACTCGTAAATTCATTGGTGATACAGAACAGAAAGCTTAAAGGAATGCTGAAATTGAATTAAGCGTTTAGTGGAAATAGGCTATAATTTTTCTCCCTACAAATACACTTGACTAACGGTATCTACCTAGCTATGCATTTTATAAGCTATTAAAAATAAAGCTTTAAATCCTTTATTGGCAAAAAGGTTAAATGCTGCATCGCATTGGCTGGCGGTGCGCTGGGTTTAAAAACCAAGATTCTGACTGATTCCAATTAAAAACGCGTGAGGACGCAGGAACGCGTCATCAAACGCCATAAGCAACACGCTCAAGCAAGCGTGTTCAAAATAATCGTAAATATTTTTATTCCTATTTTAAGTGTGAGAACTGGTTTTTGGTTTTTTTTTTACTTAGTAACCGGACAAGTATAAAAACATGCAAACTTGCGACAAAGGCAGCGCGGAATAAATGTGAATAATTTATATAATCGTTTAGTTGTTTAAGATACGCCAAAACCAAATTCGTCGATTTGCAAAACCAAGCAAAAAAATAGAATAATAATATTACGAAAAAAACGATGCAAATACGAAATGTTTAGTATGCAAAATGCTGGAGGCAATTCAGCAAAAAAAAAAAAAATAGAATTAAAAACGAACTTTGGCCGGTAAATTGTTTTTTTTTTATTTCATGTTCGAAATGGAGGAAGCGGAAATCTTAGCAGACGGAAACTTCTAGCAAAATATTTATAAAAAATTGTCGTAAGTAGAATGAATCTGCAGAATTTCAAAGGCTAATAAAAATATTAATTTCGAATATAATAAATACATATCGATATATGTATGTATAATAGACAGAGAGTATTTTAAGGTATATTCTCGTTTATGTTTTTGGAGTATACCAGACACTTCTTTCATGCTGGCTGGAAGTAAATGAAGTGACCGCAAAGCAGTGCTTTTCTGTTAGAGAGGTTTCCTTGTTGATAGCAGCTGAGCTCTTCCTTGTCATGGGATAACACACCATCAAGTAGGAACTTAGAAACAAAGAGGTAAGCTTAAGAGCCCTGAGCTAGCAGGTCTCTAAAAATTTCACAATTATTATGAAATATGGTTTACCGACTCCTGTCGTTTCTGCGGTAATCCAAATTCTTCGGGAATGACTCCTTCTCGAATGTGATGCTACAGCACGAGGAAGGATAAGATATCTCGGCCGGATGCGGTCCAACTCAGCTCTATCTTAATGCGTGATGAGTAAAGGGCACAAAGACCGTTAGATCGGCGTTCACCCGACAGTTGTTTCTACGTAACCGGAGTGACCACCCGCATTTAAATCCGGCTAAGGACTGTCACTTCAGCATCAATCCCCGTATATGTGTGGGGAATATTTATGCTGCTACAATAACACAAACAAAAACACCCACAACAAAAACAACAAGCACACCAACAGCAATCATTCCAACAACAAAAACAACAACAACAACTGTTAACTCGAAGTGCAAGCCTCATTTTCATTCATTCTCATTCATGTATTCTTCACCAACGGCGCAAGGAAATTGTTAAAAATTTTGTTTTTGCATACTTAAGCATACAACTTTATCTACTCTTAATTCAGGGGAGAGTAAAAATGATTAATTTAATTTTTAATTTTTATTTATATATTTTGTTTTATATTTTTCATTTTTTTTTTCATTTAAATTTTTTTTTTATTTTTTATTTTATTTTATTTTTTTTTTAATTTTTTTTTAATGTTTTTATTTTTTATTTTTATTTTATTTTTGTTTTATTTATTTTTTTGTTTTATTTTTTTTAATTTTTTATTGTTTATTTTTTATTTTTTTATATATTTTTGTTTTATTCGGTTTTATTTTCTTGTTTGTAAATTTATTTATTTTTTTATTTTGTATTTTATTATTTTTTATTTTAATTTTTTATTTTTTTTATATTTTTTTTTATTAGGTTCTATTTCCTTGTTTTTAAATTTATTTATTTTTTTTTTGTTTTATTTTTTTTAATTTTTTATTGTTTATTTTTTATTTTTTTTTAATTTTTTTCATTTATTAGGTTTTATTTTCTTGTTTGTAAATTTATTTATTTTTTTTTATTTTGTATTTTATTATTTTTTTATATTTTTTTTATTAGGTTCTATTTCCTTGTTTTTAAATTTATTTATTTATTTTTTTTTAATTTTTATTTTTTTTTATTTTATTATTTTTTCTTTTTTTTTTCTTTTTTATATTAGGTTTTATTTTCTTTTTTTTTTAAATTTATTTTTTTGTTTATTTTTTATGTATCTCTTTAGTATCGTTTTTTTAATTCTCTACCTACCATTGAGTTCTTTTCCGCTTTAGTAAATTTCCTGCTCAGTTTCAAGTTCGTGGCCACAGTCATTGCCTCCTGGACGGTTAAATTGCCGTGCAATTGATTATCCTGCATAATGTAAGCGGATAATTTACGGAAAATGCTCAGATTACGTTCGCGTCCATTCATCGTGACGACACCTTCGATGTTTGTGGTTCTAAAGAAAGTAAAGAGACAATTTATTAAAAATGGGAAAATGATGTGTTTTATATGTATGTATGTGCACACGTAAATATAACACTATATATGTGTGAGTGTATTTGAGAAATCCGCACAAGCTAAGATTTATAACTAAACACTTTGCATACATAAGTAGTTTAAAATTGTTATTTCGTCTATTAATAAATCAATTGCTAAGGGCAATAAATATTTCTAAGCACATTTGTCAACATAACACGTGCTTATGGGTAAGTACATACATACGTCTGTGTGTAATTAGTTTCGACAGAGGCGATTAAATGTTGCAGGAATTTAAATGCATGTCTTATTGCATATCATTTTCGGATAGGTCACGTTTTAAAATGGGATCTGCATAAAAAAAAATTGTCTGTAGTGCAAATAATCATGACAGGTGAATTTAAAAGCTCAAAAGGTGTTCAGAACTCGATCTAATTAATAATCGTTAAACTAAGCATTTTAGGCGAGTAGAGTAAATAGGTATTTTTATTTAGAATTAAGTGGGAAATGTTTTTTAGTCAGTTTTAAGTTTCCAAGTCAGTTTTAATTGTTCTTGAAGCAATAAAAGGTAGAATTTTTCGAAAGTTCTTGTGTTAAAAGTGCTTTGAGTGATTTTTTAAAATACCCCATAAAAACGATCTCAATACATCATTCGATAGAGTATTAAATGTGAGTTAATAAATGATGTTACAGAAAACTCTAAAGTTAAGATAAATCAATCGATGCTTGTAAGGATAAGAAGAAAAAGAGTAAAAAGAACAGATATATCCCAAAATGCATCTCTGATACTACTTGGACCATCATTCAGGGCAGAAATTAACTCAGAAGGCAACTCATCAGCGATGGCTGCCTACAGAGAGGCGGCGAAGCAAGTAAAGAAATAGGGCAGAAACGTTAAGAGAAAGTTCATTGAACAATATAAGTCAGCTTTGCCGCACAGTTGGCCGCTTAGCCAACCAGCAGAGTAGTAGTAACCGTGCTTTATTGACCTCCAATAATGGCTAGATCCGTAGATGGGCAGAACATTTTGAAGCAATCAGCTGCATTGCTCTTAGCAGTGAATCTAACTTGAATCCAGCAGTAATATAACAACATCCTGCCCTAGCCTAGCGGAGTTCAAAGATGCCATCAAGAAGCTGAAGCTCAACAAAGCCGCGAGCGAAGTTGGCATACAGCCAGAACTATTCCGCCAGATCGCCACCTCGCAAATTTCAGCTGAAATTCTTCATCCCCACATCACGGCCGGCTGGGACAATGAAAAGATGCCTCCGTCGCAAGGCGATTTGAGTGACTGCGGTAATTGGCAAGGAATAACTCTGCTCAACGCTAACTACAAAATTCTAGCCACGTTCATACAAAATATACTCCAATGTATCGAACGCTCCTTAAGGGACGAACAAGCTGGATCTTGCCCCATGGAATTGGAAATACCTCAAAATGATCAAGACGTTGATCTTAGACGATTGAGCCGAGTTCATCTCTTTCAACGCAAACTAGTCCCTAGTTCTATATTGTTTTGTTTCACTGTCAAACATCTTTAGTTTGGTCTATAATTTAACAATGAATCGTCTTACAAACGAACAACGCTTGCAAATCATTGAATTTTATTATAAAAATGCGTGTTCTGTAAAGAAAGTTTAAGATCCACTTTTTTATCGAAAAATTGTGTTCAGCGACGAAGCTCATTTTTGGATCAATGGGTACGTAAATAAGCAGAATTGACAATTTTGGAGTGAAGATCAGCCAGAAGAATTGGAAGAGCTACCAATTTATCCAGAAAAGGTCACAGTTTGGTGCGGTTTATGGGCTGGAGGTATCATTGGACCGCACTTCTTCAAAGATGCTGCGAATCGTAACGTAACTGTGAATGGTAAGCGCTACCGTGAAATAATATCCAACTCGTTTTTGCCCAAAATGCAAGAGCTTGACTTATATGTCATGTGGTTTCAGCAAGACGGTGCCACATGCCACACAGCACGCGTAACAATGGTATTGTTGAGAGGCGAGTTCGGTGAATATTTTATTTCACGTTCGAGACCTGTCAATTGGCCACCCAGACCGTGCGATATAACGCCTTTAGATTATTTTTTGTGGGGCTATGTTAAAGCTCATGTCTACTCAGACAAACCTGCTTCAATTAACGCATTGGAAGACAACATTAAAGCATTTATATGTGAGATGCCGGCAGTCGCGGTAAAACTTCGAACATTAAATTATATGGTCTGTGCTATCGATTTAAATAAAAATTTCATGAATTTTTCTGAATTTTACGTATGTTGTTTTGAAAAACTTTCCTATAGCTCTTAAAAAATCGCCCTTTAGATATATTGGCTGTCATGACAGTCGGTTCCACGTTACCTGAATGACCGGAGTTTATATCCGGTCACTCCAGCAGCATTTCGTGTACATGTCTAGGGAATCTTTAAAAATTTTCAATGAATAACAACACAAAACAGAACAAAAACCATATATGAGGATTTATATTATAACTTATTCTCATAGCTCGAATTTTCTGGGCTGTTTTCTTACCAATTGTCTTCTACTAAAGGGCAGCTGAAGTAAATGATGGTGAAAAAAAATTACAAGGTTTGGCATTCAGCTATGGTGAAAAACGAAATTGAGCGAGAAAGTTCGACTGCCACGTTACAGGGGGCTCGGCAATCGAGTTCTGTATGATGGTTTCAACATATTCCCGCACTTGTCCAAACGTTGTTCAGACGGCAACGAAGTGTCATTGGCTGGTATCGTATATTACCACCGTTATCGCTAAGAACCGGATAACGGTCTGTTATTCACCACACCTTCTTAATTCTCTTCACCACGAATGTGACCTATATGAGACCGTTAGCCGGCTCTAGGGGAATTTGGAAGAAACAGTTGATTGGTTGATGTAACCGAGGACATGACAGAGGTTGTCCTACGAAAAACTGAAAAGAACCAACACAGTCTACGCTCAGGTTGCTTCGTTGTCGTCTGAACAACAACAGGATGGGCTAGTGTGTGAAATGAGCGGGCAAAATTCTGCTGAGGAGCTAAGGGAGAGGAAGGCCTCCTCTGCATTGGAAAAATCAGGTGAAGAAGGACCTTGGCTTCACTTGGTGTGTCCAATTGGCGCCGGTTAGAACAAGAAAGAAACGACTGGCGCGCTTTGTTAAGCTCGACCAAAATCGAGTCAGCGGTTGTCGCGCCACCCAAAGGAAGAAGGTTACCATAGAGGCCCATGGCGTTTGTCCGGGCAAAATTTCGTCAGCGAGGTTTAGTGCACTACAAAGGCCTAGTTTACTGAGGCGGCAGCCTTTGGTCGGGAAGAACCCCAGTCATTCCGGTACGTAGAACAGGCTGCCATGGGAATGCAGAATGCACTACCTAAGTCGTATTCCTTCATGTCTTGAAGCCGTACAGATCTCTTGAATAATCCAAGCTGCTTTTATATTCCTGAATTTTGCAGTTTTACAAAAAAAAAAAAGGGGTTAACCAGAAATTTGAAACGTATTCGCTGATGGGAGGTTCACGCGTTTAGGAAGAGGTGAATAAAGTCTATTATTGGCTCATTTTTCCAGCGCCCACAGATATCACATGCAGAATCTGGCAGCTATATGACCTATACTTAGTCTAGTGCCGAATACTAAGTAGAGAAAAGTTCTATGGGAGATGAAGAGTTCTGTGCAAAATATACCGCTTTCCGTTCGTGTCTTTGAATCATAGGTGTGCACACTCTTTGGAATTTCCGAAATGTTACGTGTGAATTTTATAAATGTATGTATGTGTGTGCTCATATAAATAAGAAGTATTTTTATGGTAAACATTTCATGTTTTTATTTGAAGGCACGTGTCGTTTATGCCACTCCAGATCTTAAAATACATATGCATACTTATTCACATGTATAGTACATGCATGTGTGCGTGCGTGCGTGCGTGCATATATTAACAATGCACTTATTTCTTCGCAATTCTTTGTTCGAAGCTCATCTCTTCATATAAAATGTTATCAACATTTTATGTGTCTTACTTCCAAGAGGTAAATTTTTTCTTTCATTTTCATCTTAAAATCCAATTTACACAATGTTTGCATTATTTTACTCATTCCAGCACAATTCAAGTTGAAAATTTCACGCTAACAAGAAGAACAATGCAGACATAACCAAATTTGCTGGAAATGTTATTTTTGAGGTCAGAGAAAGGCGCTGCTTACGGTGTAAAAAAATGTAAAAAGCGGCAAGAAAGAAATAGATGCAGATCTCGCAATGCTTTTATTTTGGATGCTAGTTTTGCTATATAAGAGCAAAAAAAAATCATATTTTTCTATTAGAAAATGATACCCATATTTCGATTTACCCTGTAATTCAACAGAATTGTATTTATGTATGTATGTATATTGTTTTTAATTTCTGCAAAGTGCTCTGATTTAATCAGCAAAAGGTGACTGGGTAAAGGTGAAGCACGTTGCAAAAACAAAAACAAACAATAATAAAATAAGCACTGCGCGTTAAAAATTCTAATTTAGTATGAACTTGTTTAGTTGTTGTTTTATTTTGTGCACTTTGCTTATTGTGGCTGCTAGCAACTGGTGCTAGAGGGAGGGAATACGCAATTCCGTACGTTTATAAACTTTTTTAATTTAATGTTTTTTTAATAAAAATAAAAAAGAAAAGAATTTATTAAAAACAAAAAAGAAATTTTGATGAAGAAATATCAAAATGAGTAAAAATTTCTCAATAAAACCAATATTTAAAAATTAAAAAATTAAAATTCGAAATTCCATTTTTTTATGAAAATAAAAGCTCGAGTTTTGTATTTGCTGTTTAATGGCGGAGTAATGTTGCTTGTCTGAGAAGTCGTAGAGGTACCATTTGTGGTGAAGTAGAGACCGTGGGAGCTAAGTGCGTCAGATTGCGGGAGAAACATGCGGCCACAAATCTTATGGACCACTCTCTAAGCGTCTCAAGATCTGTGCAGATCTTAAAGGGGGCATCATCCGTCGCACTGATTACAGCTAACCCAAGGATGATAGAATTACCTGGATTGCTCTTTAACTATGTTGAAAAAGAAAATTGTGAAGAGAACTTTGGCTGTCACGATTCAAGAAGCAAATTCAAGATGGGAAAGAACCAGCTAATGCAGCATCGCGAAAATCATGCTACGCAAGCACATTGTCAGGTCTACAAGCTATATTATATATTATCTCTTCCCAGGAAAGAGTGTGAACTTGTAGTGAGGCTACTGACGAGACACTGTCTTACTCCATCGTACGCGGCCAAACTGAAGCTAGTGCCGAATGAGACATGGACAACACGTAACGAAGACAACGCAAAAGGAACTCCTGTATACCTACTCACTGACCTGCACTTAGCAAAGTACAAATAAACTGCTTGGGTTTTGCATCATTTCCAACATTAGAAAGTATGCAGTTTAAACCTAGCCTTTGGCTGCCACGTCACAAGCGATTCGGCAGTCGAATTCTGCACGATCATTTCACGTATATTCACACACTCGTCCAATCAGCCGTTGTTCGGAGGGCAACGAAGTGTGATTGGTTGATTTCTTTCGTATATCACTAACACAATCTCCGTTCTTGTGTAAAAACACCGCAAGTGATGTCAGCCCATCAGCTGATTTTGTTAAATACGTTCAGAGACGAATAACGGTCTGTTAAAGAGCTCACATTTAAAATCTTTTCATCATGCATCTAACCGATTTGGAGTTTGAGTTAAGCCGTCTTTGGCAAACTCAGCAAAAATATGCTACGGGTCCCAGGTTAAGCTAATTGCCAGCACTAAGGAGAAGTATTGGAAGCAGTTTTGCTGCATGGAGCTGCTCCAGTGACGATAAGCGAGGAGTGAGGTTCAGCGGAATAGACAAGGCTATTTCACTGGAGCGGCAGCTCTTCGACGGGAAAAACCAGAGACGATCCGTTACGTAGAACCGCCTGCCATGGGAATATAAATAAAATAACTGTTCGTAACTACTAATTAGACTATGACAAGACTTCAAGATTAGTCAATAGACTATAGTTTATAGTAATAAGATTTGTATACGCCATATGTGGGCTGTGTGCCACTGCACGCAATGCTCCCTGCAAGACTTACTAAGATACAAAGGAAGTGAAGTATCGATATATGTCAAGAATGATAGCAACTGAATTGCGCCCTTCATAGAGTGCAGTTGCATGAGAGAGTTGTAAAAATGCGAATTAGATTGCAAGAAGAAGAAATTGCACTAAGAACACACGAAAAAATTGCACAAGTGCAACGTCTCACACACAGCAATTCTGTCAAATTCACTGAGAGAAAAGTAGCCTTAACACGATCGGCGCCGCCTTAGTCCCGATTTACACAGGGCAACATTTGGCAAGGAAAAATTTTGTTCGTGGGAGAAGAACGAACGGGGAAGAGAGAGGAGGTTTTGTCTCCCATACTGCCGACACTCTTTGTGCTCTTATTCGTATTTTGAATCTTAAAGAATTAATTGTGTCTCTCTTTCAGTTGTCTCTGTTTGTATTGCGGGACTTATTATTCACTCCATCGTGGATATATTCTATACTCAAATGACCAGCCGGAGGCTCAAACAGTGCCATCTCAATAATCAATTGCGCTATCAAGCGAGAGAGCATGGATTTCATCTTACTCATTCATCCTAACCTAAACTAAACATTAGAAGAGGAGCAAAACTTAGTTCTACGAGCTTTTCAACGTTTACTTTGTTTACATTGTATTTTAATTTCGGAAAATTTGGGTCTTTGTTGACTTGCTTGATGCGTTCATTAGCAAATTCTAGTTGCCATCGCCACATAAATATGTATTACATGGGTTCAAAATAGTTATGTAAGCATGTGCGTATGTGTGTGTAATATAATAAATATTAATTTTTTCATAATTTTTACAAATATTATTATCAGTGTAGCAAAATTTTCCAGTAGACTTACAGCAATAAATAGTTGAATAAATAAGCAAGCAGCAAAAATGTAAGTGTCATTTAACAAACAAGTTTAAAGTCCAAACTGACCATTGTTTTGTTTTTTTTTTTTTGTTTTATTCAGCGTGGCATGAGCTGAAAACGCGTAGTACGCAAACAAAGGCAAAGTGAGTTTGGAATGTAAGAATATACACACACACACATGCACAACTAAATACGATTTATTACATTTGGAAAAGAAGCATTCTTGACTGCTCGAGCGGCGGAATCAGCAGTAGCTGGCCTTGCTGGAAGAACGTCATAACTCAAAAAATCGAAAATTGGAGAAAAATGGCTTCAAAGTTTTCAATCCACTATGCCTCCCCTAGTAAAAGTAAAGAAAAGTTTGCATCTAATAAGATACAAGTAATTTTCATAGATACCGCGACTAATTTTTTCAACAACATAAAAGTAGAGCTGGTGGCCATTTTCTGCATACTTATCTAAACATTTTTTTTTTTTTGGATTATGACAGTCGTGCAAATGCCTACAAATGCCCGATATGCACATATTTTATAAACCAAATATAGAATAAAGCCGAGTCATGGGCAAACAAAAGGCAAAGCTAGACTTGTAGAGACTAAAGCGAATTACAAATTATGTGAACGCTTTTGCTTATAAACATGCATGCATGTATGTATGTGCAAGTGTGTGTGCTTTTGTCTTTGCATAAAATTATTGTTATCACTTAATGAATCGACAGGCAATAATAGAAATATTCAACTGTTGGCAGACATGACGGGCAAGAAACAGTAAACAGGTCGAATATATTTAATTGGATGAGAGAATATATTACACAAGTAAAGGGTCTTTCGAAAGTAATGCCTAGATGTTAGTAGTGAATAGGAGATCAACGATGACAAATCAAACGCAGAAAGTGGCAATGGATAGTTCACACGTTTAGAAAATCACCAGATAGCATCACGAGAATAGCACTGGGCTGGAACCCGCAACGGAGCAGAGGTCGGCCAAAGATCACTTGGCGAAGGTCGATGTTGCGTGAGCTACCAGATGCCGATGTCACATGGGATGGGGCAAAAAAAAACAAAAGCCCAGAACCGTGTTCGATGGAAAAGTCTTGTCGAGGCCCTATGCTCCGGACGGAGTGGATGAGAATAAAAAAATTATACGAAAATAGTCGACCTTTAAGAAGAACAAATCGCACAATTCGTGATTTTTTGGTGAAAATAATCGTTCGAATAAGTCGATAATTCGGAGACTGCAGAAAAAATTTCAAGAAACTGTTTCTGCGAAGATAAGAAAAAGCACTGGCAGACCAAAAACTGGACGTTCTGTTCAAAGTATTGCTGCTGTAGTGCAAAGTGTTGCTGAACAACCTTCAACAGCTATAACTCGGCGTTCTTGACGGTCTCGAAAATGAGGCATTCATGAATCGACTTTTTGATTATCTCACCTGTATACGCGCTCATGGCGGACATTTACTTAGATGATGTAATTTTTCACATAAAATTATTAAGCGCCCTATTTTGAAGCAAGATGGTGAAACCTAAAGGAATATAAATTTTTACATGTTCTACTTTAAAACAAAATCCAGACCCGTTTTTTGAAAGATCCTTTATATATATATTTCCCTTATTTTAATTTTTAACTTTTTTAATTTTGGTGGACTCTTCAGAGTCGCAATAAAACTTAATTAAAATTTTTTTTTTTTAATAGAATACAGGGTATACATTTTTGGACATTTGTGAAGGAAAACTGAGCGAGGAGATTAAATAATACCGATCTGTAAACATTTTAAGACGAATTTACGGAAATTTTCCATGCGGATTCTATGGTAAATTTCAAAGTATTGACAGCACAAAATCCTCACATTTGTGCAATGATGAATGAAACTGAAAAAGATTCAAGCAGATCAACTACTGGTGTCGTCACAGGTGTTATAACGGTCACTGCACACATTGGCCAGTAGAATGGTATACTTGACAGTGACTTCTGTAGAAGCTGTGGAGATGAAGAAGAAATTGAGTCGGTACAACACCTCCTCTGTGAATGTCCTGCTCTTCAAAGAAGCCGTGCCAAATATCTTGGCGATTATTTCGTTGAGGACCTGGAAAATTTGCAAATGTCTCACTGGAGGGATTAGTTGCCTTATTAAAAGATTTAAGTGGCAACTAATCCCTCCAGTAGTTAAGGGATGGGAATCAAATGCAGCTATCACAATGGGCCTTAGGGCAAGACTTAGACAACACTCTCTGTCTTAGACAAGCAACCTGGGTAACTTAACCAAAATAAACCTAATGGAATGAATAAAAACGTGTGAAGAAGCCTGGTGCTTTATTTATAGTTCTGAAAAGAAGCGCCAATCGATACCGTGAAAGAATCCTTTTCCATTCCATTCGAATCAGTAAATCCAAATTGAAGGTAGTGACGATTCTTTTTTTCGATATTCATGGGATTGTGCACTTTCACTAGGCTTCTGAAGCTTAAATTATTAGAGCACATTACTACTCACAAAGATGAAACCTGTATTCGCGGGACCAAGAGTCAAGTGTGTTGAAGCTCTTAAAGCGTATGCGGCAGGCACCCTAAAGAGACTAGTAAAACTTGCAGCGCTTTTTTGGAACAATCGAAGCTTAGAATGAAGCATTGTAGTGATAGAAAAGGTAAATAGGTTTTGCTTGTTTTGTAATCATCAAATTATTATTTATCATTTATTTTATTATTATTAGAAAATTTGAAATTAAAAATAATATATATATATTTTTTATCATCAGTCTTGTTATTTAATAGCGCACCTCATAACTCATATCGTGCAATATAAAATTCATATGGCTCACAATTTTTCTAATTAACCCAGCTTGACGCCATATGGTAAAGCACCGCAGATTATGTTACCGCCACCGCATATCATCTCCTACTGGACCAAATACGTCGAAACAATTAAATCAGATAGACGTTTCGATCTACACCGCACTGGCAGTGCTTGATGCACCACAACGACAACAAAAACAACAACCATAGTAGAATTCATAAGCGAGGAAAACATGGCTGTTGTTGTAGTTGTAGCCGAATATAAATCCGGCTCGTTCCGGCAACGTAGAACTGACTGTCGTGGGAACGAGGAAAGTACAGCCTCCCCTTGGGCTTAAGTCGTTTTAGTTCCGAAATAAGTACCATTTTTCTATTGTGTTATATACAGGGTCCGCCATATAACTTTACGGAATTAAAAATGCTATAAAAAAGAAACTACTCAATATGTTTCCAAACTGTTTTTTTATTTTAAAGTACAATCCTTCCGGTTAATGATGGAACACAACTTAATTCATATGGCTGCCTCGGCTACCATACCAAGAGGTCTTTACGCAAAATTCGTCTCAATGATGTCTCCGAAATGTCCAATTGTTAAGAACGACGATGAACTGATGTTCCTGGTGATTCACGAACACTCTCGGCCACAGCAGCAATATTTTCGGGTGTACGCACGGATTTTGGTCGGTCACGCGTTGGTTTGTCAATAAGCAACCCAGTTTCTCTTACTTTTTTCGCAAAGTAACGCACACACGCTTCATTCGGTGCTTTTCTTCTTCTCATTGCCGTACGTAATTTTCGTACACATTCTGCAACATTACCATGATTTTCAAAGTAATATCGCAATATTTCCCAGCGTTCTTTGAGCGTATACACAACCATTTTCGTTCAGCGGAAGAATAAAACAAATTTTCTGTCAAATCAGATGACAGCTAAGTGTTACCATTCTTCAAATAGTACCTAGTTCAAATCCGTAAAGATAGATGGGGGCCCGTACAAGTGTCGGTATTTTCCTGCGAAATTAAAGGTTTCTGCCGATAAATCTTTTCGAATAACCTTTTTGCACCCGAACGACTCTTAGCGGTTTTCCACGATAGTGAACCAACGCTTTCTCAAAAAACAAAAAAAAAAATAGAAAAAAACAAAAAATAGAAAAATAGCAAAACTATACATTATAACTAAATTTTAATTATAAAATTATAAGTACCATATTTCTCTTCTCTTCCATATCATTGTCGGTATTTTTGCGAAATTTACCTATTTTTCAATTTCATTTTGAGCGCAAAAGTTTCTGCCGAAAAATTTTTTCAAATAACTTTTGTGCATCTAAACTCTGCTTAGTAAATTTTCCACGTTAGTGAACCAACGCCTTCTCAAAAAAAAAAAAAATAATAATAATCATAAAAAACAATAATATTAAGAAAAAAGGTTTTTTTTTTAATTATAAAAAAAATCGAAGAAATGTTACCGATTAGTGCACTCTTTGCTCGTCACCCTTAACATACATTATTCATTATGGAACTTTGTCTAAGCCTCGTGGTAATTTTCTAAAATAATAATCAAACTGCTTGTTGCTAATTACTTGACTGACTGATTTTCATACTAATTTTCTATAATTAAAAAGTTTTCCTAGTTAAAGAGTATAAACGTGAAAAAATTTGAATTTCAAATAAATAAAATAAAAATTTCCTATCAACTTAACGAGGGCTAACAGAATTGACCTGAATTGAAGTTGTCGTTGCTAATTAGTTGAGTAGCTTTTTTTACATTCAAGCGCTTGAAAAGTACTTCTACGCGCATAAGTTTGCTCTGGAAAAATTGTAATTGCTTCGCGCGCTGACAACTCGTGCAGTGCTTGAATTTGCCCGATGGACTTTTAGACCGCTGCTTATCAGCTCATAAAAACAAAGAAAAAAAAGAACCAACTCATAATTACATACATAGGTACATACATATTCCTCTGTATATAATGATTTACAAACACTCATCGCTTTGATGAAAACAGCTGTTCTATGGTGTTCACCAAATCAATTTTATTTTACTTAAAAAATGGAATGCGAATTGGTCAGCCATAAGAACGTATGCACGTGTGTATGTTGCCACACGTAGCTTGTTGTTGTTATCTATTCTTCGATTACCTACATATTGGCGTGAACTTTTGTACGAGTATTTTTTTCCTAATCGTATGGAAACATGGCATTAATATACTGCTCTTTTATGGCTTGCACAAGGCTAAGTTAAATGAATTTATTGGCACTGGCAAGCCAGGCGGTCGGTTAGCTTTCTTGCCTTTGCTTGATAATCAACCCGGCAGGGGCAGGTGACGATTTATGTTGGCAATTTTTTTACAGCGTCGCAACAAAGTTTCTTTCACTTAACAGCGAAAAAGTAGCGGCATTCTTAGATTTTACTGCGCCAAATGACTTTGTTTTACGCCGGTGAGGTTATAAAAGCTGGAAACTTAAAACATTTTGTTTTTCTTAAAATTAGAATGCTGGAATATTGAGTCATTTTATAATTATTTTTTGGTATTACTTTGAACCTTTCGAATGCGCACTAAAGAAATATCTTAGCTCAAAATAGTCGGCGGTTAACTAATTCAAATACTCATTGGAACGAATCGTAAATTTCGAATTGTTCCAGCTAAATAAACCGGATATTAGATTTTTTCCTAGAAAATGCTTGAAAATAATGGGATTAGAAAAGGGCAGATTACTACTGCAGTAACAATTGAAGGAAGTCTTCAAAAATGGCATTAAACATACAAAAATGCCAGTACCACTGGATAAACGCCAGCCTATCTGACAGCCTGATGATACCACAACAAATTTTGACATACTAAGTGACAGTCACAGTTTTGACGGTCGTCGTAGTTGAGTGGTTAAGGCGTAATTACCACCAATTGGTGCCAGATACCTACTGGGAGCATGAAACACTCGTTCCCACGAGAGTCGGTTCTACGTTGCCGGAACGACCGGGATTTATGTACATCCGGCCAAGAACTGTCACTCTAGCAGTATTCCAACAAACATTTATGAGGACTGATTATGGTGTTACAACAACAATACAAATCACATAAAACATGAATTGAGAAAAAAAAATTTTCCCAATAGCGATGGCAAGCAATGTCAACACTTCTAGTGTATTTCTTCCATGAAAAACCGTTTCATGAAAACTATTTGCCATTTGGAGGTGATATGAAATTGTTGAAGCTCTTCCATTTGTAGGACAGCATCAAGATGCACGCAACAAATTGGAGGAAAAGCAGTGCCAATCGGAACACAGGTGAAAAAACAAAGAGCACTGCCGTACTGCCGCCCTGGCGGACAACGACGCTGAGTTAGGCGAACAAAATGCAGCGACTGTCAAAAATGAGAGACTAACTTTTTTTTTTTTTGTCGGCAAAACTAGCAAAAGTACAGCACTCGGACCACATTTAGGCTGTTCTGCTGCACTTGGGTTCCCTTTTGATTTTTTTTAAATCTACTCGTGCTCCGAAGGAATCTGTGTAGATCTTGTGACGCCACTTTTTAACACTTCAGTGCCAAAGACCTCAAGCATGATTCGCGCGAATGCCGGGTAGACGCACAGAAAGTGGTTCGCCGTCTCATCCTTCTCTCCACATGCTGGGCGGGGTTCCCTGTATGAGATGCCTACCTTTTCCATGTGCTTCGCCCATAGAAAGTGGCCCGTCATCAGTCAAACCAACCATCTGCAGTCCCTTCTGCTTAATAACAGGAGGATTTGCGGCAGTCGGTCAGACATGAAAGGTAACACCAGTTTTGTCCAAGACTAACTTAAAAGTACTTCAGTACTGCTGACAGATATTTTTAGTGGGCACTGTAGACTCGGTAAATGGGCGAATGATTTATGTAGCTGTTGCGTTAGGGATGTGGAAACTTGTTCAATAGTACAAAAACAAGAAAGAAAACCAAACATTCCTTTAAATTTTTTATGTTAGAAAACTTAAGCGGAAATTTGGCGAAGAGTTTCAAAAATCCTTCGGTAAGAGTATCTTCGCTATTCTTAAAAATGTGGACAATTTTAGTGGCCTGTAGGATATTTCTGACCCCAATTAAGGTAAAAAAAAAGTATTACCCTACAGGAACTTAAAAAACTGTATTTTATTTCTCGCGAAAATGTGAACCGAAAGCAAGCAATTTTTTACTTGTATTATTTTGAAAAAAAAAAAAATTAATAATAATACTAAAAATAAGCTGAAGCTAACAGATTTTTGTTTTAAATCATCGAATGCTCTACTACTAATTTGTATGGCTATACATTTATTTTGTTATATTTTTGTCAAAGTATTTTTTACAAAAATTTTATGACAGAAATTTGTTAGTTCTGCTAAACAAAAATGACTGACTTCTGAAACTTGATTTTAAAACTTACTTGTAGCCGGAGAGTATATTGAGCAAGGTACTTTTCCCAGCACCGGATGGTCCCATAATAGCTGTAAGCTCGCCGGAGCGCAAGCGACCACTGACGCCTTTGAGTATAGTTTTGGCATCTGAAATTGTCAAAAAAGAAAATAATTTTTTTTAAAGGCTTCACTCCACTTTTGACTCCATTAAAATTAACGAATTTACTGGTAATTGAAAATAGTACAACAACAAGTTTATATATCTATTTCTTCAGTTAGTTGACACATAAGATATGTGAAACGCCATTTTTTTATAATAAATGCGTTACTGCAAAATGTAAGGAAAGTTTATATGATAGGCTTTTGAAGGTGGTTGTCTGAAAAAATAACAAAAGTTGACTGTAGTGCTCAGTATAAAAAAGGCTGTCCAATCTAAACCCCATTTGTCTCTAAAGTGCTCCGATTCTGGCATCATTCGATGGAATAATCCGCGAACAAAAACTCTCTCTTATCACCAAGAACGGGATAATCCGCAATAAATTATTTTTTAATTACAGTTAAGGGGAAATATCTAAATAATTTTGGTAATACTCGTACTGTAACATTTTTTTTCATTACAAACAGTATAAATTTTGTCGACGCAAGGAATTTTGAGTACATCGCGCATTTTGAGTGGTGATACAAAAGGGTTAAGCGAATCATACTGGTTCTGAAGCAACCCAGATTTTCGAGAATATTTCAAGGTTTTACTTGCATAGCAAAGAAGACACTTGACGCGGCTGATAAAATCAGGCAGCAACTAAGAACAAGCGCCGTGAAAAGTAAATTAAGGAATTGGGTGAGAATTTGAGGACAAGAGAAGTTAGGTTTATTAATAGATAATCTTGTGCTTGATCAAAGCTTTTTATTTTTTTTAAATTAACAATATGACGGCCTCAGGAAATATTTTTCAGATTTTCGTGAAAAAAACCGACAATTAATTGTTTAAAAAAATCGAAATTGTGAAAAAAAAAATTTCCATCCGTGTGTTTTTCAAAAGCAGTATAAATTTTATTGAAATCCACCAAACTTAAAAACCGCTTGGTTACAGTGATCACCAGTTCCAAAAACATAGTTTTGAAAAAAAAACGCTTTAAAGTTTTGCTATCTATCGATTGCCGATTTGCCCGAGCGTCCTTTGTTAATGGTTGAATAACTCGAAAAGTATTTGTCGGATTCACTTCAAATTTTCATAAAATATTTTTAAGATATTATACTTTAAGAAAATGCAAAAAAAATATTATTGTTGAAAATTCTCACTATCCCTTAGTCCTTAATAAAAAAGTTTAAATTATTAAAGTTTTTTGGTTTACTCAGGTATTTTTACATTTTTTTCCTTCTTAGGAAAATATATTTGAGCCCGCAATCCGCTTACGGGCTATTTATTTATATGAAGTATTACACCTTTTCCATAGCCAAAGAGCCATTCTACTTTTGGAAATAATATGCAGAAATATTTTTATGCAATAAGCATTTTTTTACTGATGTGAAAAATCGTAGATTCAAAAATTTATCAGGTAGATAGTTGGAACTGTCAGGGCTTGACTAAAATTTTATTGATGAGTTTTATTGACCAAAAATAGAAAAAAACGGACCCTTGCACTAACATTTGAAAAAGAAAAGCAAACGCACAACAAAAACAATTCTTTTTAAATAATCTTTAACATTGCAAACTTTTTGCTCAGAATTTCTGAAAAAATTTCAAGTATGCAATTTTATGGCTCATTAAATTTTAATAATGAAAAAGGTTTTAAGTAGGTCAAAAAATCACACTGATTTTTGAGAATTTTTTTCAGTCGCGGTCTTGTGCATTTTTTCGCATTTAACGCCTACTCTACTTTTTTTTCATATGGAAGAAAACACGCAACACCGTCAACAGAAAAATTGTCAAAAATCAACACAATTTTCGAACCACTTGAAAATTGCACTTTTTTATAAAAAAATTTAATGGTCTATAAAACTGCATATCCGAAATTTTTCTAAAAATTCTGTGTAAAAATTTTGAAATTTTTGTGAAGATGTACCGAATTTTAACAAATTTTATACAAAGTTTGAAACTTGGCTTTATATGCTTCTTGTTGTAAAAGGAAATATATTTCTATACAAAAATAATTAAAATTATAAAATAAATAGTCAAAACGTATCATTATGTGGTGGTGGACGCTTTTTTTTGACGTTGAATGTTTACATACATACATAGGTTAGGTTAGGTTAGCCTGGTAGGCAATAAGCCACGCATATGTAGACCTTTTGGCCCCTAGCGACACCACATGGAGACCGACCTCTATGAATACTGAAAGTAGACATCATGTGGAATGTCACCGCTTTTGGCGAATCTAAGTAGAGCTGAGAGATCAAACAATGGGGCTCCCAGGCATTTTAAACGCGTTTTTAATAATGCCGGACAAACGCACAGAAGGTGTTCCAAAGTTTCCTCAACATCTGCATTTCCTGTATTTGTCCGTGTTAGCAATCCCTATCCTGTACGCATGTGCAGCCAATAGATTATGACCTGTTAGCAAATCTATAATAGTTCCGCAGTCCTTTCGCGAGAGCGTAAGTACGAATTGAGTCAGTTTTTTGTCGTTAGTTCTACACATGACTTTTGCTGTTTTGCATGTGGTTAGATTAGTCCACCTAGCTTCTTCCACTAGTTTTTTCGGTTTTGGTATCAATCATCATCTACTATTTCGTTCCAAATAATGCCTTTGTGACCAGGTACCCAATAGATATGCAGCCTACTGTATGCGGCTAGCCTTTCTTTGGCCTTCCTGCTCCGTTGCACATTTTTGAACTTAATACAATTTGAGCTTATTGCTTTTAGTGCTGCTTGACTGTCCACGTATATATTAATTGTTGAGTTCTTTCTTGTTCTAGTGTAGGCTAGCTCCGCGGCTTTCCCCCAGCAAAAACTTCCGGTTGGAAAATATTGCTGTGGTCTGGCTACTTGATAGGCTCCTTATCCCTAGTTTTGAGCAGTAAATGCCCGCTCCCACTCCGTATAAAGTTTTAGAGTTGTGCAAAGTCCTATGGCCAGGCTTCATGCCTGGTGTACACACATACATACCTATGTGGAATAAAATTTTGAATTTTTTTTTAGATATACGATAATGGAATTTTAGAGGCCAAAAACAAAAAAACAAAAACAAATGTATGTAGCTATAGCGCGAGAAATCTTCTTACCAATAGAAACTACTTATGACGCTCTACGTGCATATATAGGGGTTTTCAGTAAGAGCGCTTCAACTATTGAACTTTTTTGAATAAAACACAAACGGTTTGACTTTTTTAACTAATTTTTTTTTTATTATCGAGTTTGAACATATACATTTAAGTATGAAATTCGATTTCTTTTGCATGACCACCGCGTGCACGTTTTACGAAGTCCAATCCTTGAACCCAATTTTCAACCACTCTTTTGCATAAATCGGCCGAAATTCCAGTCGGTTCATGCACCGAATGGCAGACAAACAAATTGCGCAAAATCGCCTTTTGAGTACATTATTAAGCGATCCGAGAACGATATAAAGGGTGGTTAAGTTTCAAGGGCCGGGTTTGATTTTGAGTAAAATACAATTTTTTTAGGAAATTATTATCATTTCTCTTTATTATGATAATATTGGTATGGATCAATTACGTATGTAATAAATATTGGCCGAATGGCCACCGCAGCCTCGGCGGCACACCTCCATCCGATGGTCCAAATTTTCGATGACGCTGAGGCATAATTGAGATTCTATGCCGTTAATGTGCCGAATTGTCTCATCCTTTAGCTCTTGAATTGTTGTTGGCTTATCGACGTACACCTTTTCTTTCAAATAGCCCCAAGCAAAGAAGTCCAACGGTGTCAAATCACATGCTCTTGGCGCCAATTGACATCGCCGTGACGTGAGAGTATTCGGCCAACAAATTTTTCGCGCAAAACAGCCATTGTTTCGTTAGCTGTGTGACAAGTGGCACCGTTCTGTTGAAACCACATATCGTCCACATCCATATCTTCCAATTCGGGCCATAAAAAGTTCGTTATCATCTCACGATAGCGAACACTATTCACAGTAACTGCCTGACCGACCTCATTTTGGAAAAAATACGCCCCAATGATGCCGCCGGCCCATGAACCGCACCAAACAGTCACTCTTTGTGGGTGCATTGGTTTTTCGGCAATCATTCTTGGATTATCATTCGCCCAAATGCGGCAATCTGCTTATTGACGAATTCACTGAGGTGAAAATGTGTCTCATCACTGAAGATGATTTGCATTTTATGCATTTTGATTTGAACGCCCTTTTTCATAATAAGCCTGAATAACTTTAACGCGTTGCTCGATCGCGTATCTTTCCATGGTTCAAATTGAATTAGTCTGAGATTGAAAAATGTCAAATGAAATGCAGAAAAAAGTTGACGTTTAGGTGTGGTTTACATTCAACATCAGCCCCTGAAATTTAACCACCCTTTATTTAGCCAGCTGTGGCATTATTAACAAAATTTGAATTATCAGCTATGATTTCTTTGTGTGGAAAATTCTTAATATAAACTTTTCTAACTTTACTTCGCTTTTGCATTGCGGTCTTTTTCCAGTCTTCCACTCTTCTTTGCGGCTGCTTTCGCAAGTGTTAATTGAATGCCTTCAGCGCCGAATGCATGCGTATTGCATGTCTATTTTTATGCACAAAGGTCCGTCCATATGTACGTGAGCAAGTCTGTCCCATGGTATGTATGCGGCGATCGTTAACCCCAGTGACCATTGGCTTTTAACAATTTCGTGCTGCTCAATTAATTGTGGCTTTTGATTTCGATTGAACTAGCAGAATGTGGCACAGCTAAATACATACACACAACACATACATACATAGAATTAAGTAAACTGCGTGTGCTTGCATATTCTCGTTATGTAGGTATGTGTGTGAGTATGTAAAATTTGCTGAAAATGTAAATTAAAATTAAATGAGGTGACTATTTCGCAATCCCTCGGTAAGCACTTTTTAATGTCGGTCACAAAAGTAGAACATTCATACTTTTACCAACTTTTTTTGTTTGTCTTTTTTGGCAACAAATTCTTGTGTAGTTATAAGCTGATTATCGTCTTTTAATTAAACTATACTATACATAAATTCGTGGCTATAAATTAAGTAATTTATGACCTATTTGCCACCCGGCAACTCTCTATACGCACACACATAAGGAGATACTAAGTAATTGCATGCGATTAGAGTGGAATTGTTGGTTGGCACATTTTACTGCTCCTACTTAAATAAAAATATTTGTTGCAGATATAATCCGATTTAGTAATGATTATATTAAAGTGTCATTATCAAAATATTAACTTACTCTTGGCTCAAAAAATAAGCCCTGACCGAATCAAGGTTGCATTTTTGGCAGAAGTGCATTGACCTTAGAGTAGAAAAATAGACAGAGTAGAAAAAATAACAAGTCTTCTTGAGAAACGCAATGCACAACAAGTGCGAAAATTTTTTTTTTCATGCATTGTATTTTAGGGTTTAATAGTAGATTAAAGTAGATTTTTAAAAAATCTTACAAAATACTTTGATATTTGTACTGTGAAGATCTAAATTAACTATCATAGAGTAGATGAGAAAGATGGTTGAAGTATGTGAGCCTGAATCTTCTGTGATATATTTAGTATAAATATTAAAATACGTCTGCGCTACCTATGAATATTCATCAGTAGAAGAGAAAATTTGCTTCATTCTCTATCGTGCAGAGAAATCCACTGGTGGGCTTCCGGTGAAATTCGAACTAGTAAAACTAGTTAGGGCTTCTTTTTTCCATATCAGTATAAGAATACTCGTACTTACTCGTACGTAAGTCAATATTCGAAAAAATCACGAGGCTCGATTCGAACTAGCAACATATGTATGTATGGTACTGCTGTATAAACCGAAGTCATCGCACGACATCAGTATTATACAAGGATGATAGATTTCCATGTTTGCTATTTAGCTATGGTGAAAAAAAGTTAGGCGACAAATTGTTGGGAGATTCTGCAGCCGAATTCATTGCACACGTATTCACACACTCGTCCAGTCAGTCGTTGCTCAGATGGCAACGAAGTGTTGTCATTGGTTGATTTTTTTCGTACATCACTGACACCATCTCTGTTCTTTCGTAAGTAAACCGCTTCATGACCTAAGTTACGTCAGCCCATCAGCTGATTCTATCAAACTCGCTCATAGCCGAATAATGGACTGCTACGTAGCACATCTCTAAAAATCTGTTCACCATGAGTATTACCGGCGAAGAGCGAGAAAAGCTCAGGACCGTGTACGATGAAAGAGTCTTGTCGAGGCCATATGCTCTGGAGCGGAGTGAACAAGGACTTATAAAACTAAAAACTTAAAAATAAAAAAACACGAATACGTCCCGTCCTTGCATATGGGGCAGAAATATGGACCTTGAAAACAAATGAGATTCATCATTTGCTGTGCTTCGAAAGCGGTTTCATAAGGAAAATATATGGTCCGATTAAAACACTAGATGGCACCTACCGCATTCGCTACAACCATGAAATTGAAGAAATTCTTCAAAGATAAACTGTAATACGTTTTATCAAAGCCCACAGTGCATGTCGAAAGAGCGAAATGCTAGGAAATGTTTCATTTCAACACCCATTGGAGCAAGAAAAAGAGGGCTCCTACGAAAGATGGATTGTTAGATGACGTCGAATCAGAGCTTAAGGAAATAAACGTGGCGATAGAATAAAGTGGCGAACATTTTTGATGAAGCTATGGTCCACTACGGTCTGTGATGCTAAGAAGAAGAAGTAGTAAAGGATTTACAGCAATACTCGTAAGGTATTGCGCATAAAACTCTAAGCTTTCATTGGGTTAGAACAACGATGTATAAAATGCATACATAGGTGTGGCCAACATTAGACCGTTAACTGGCTCTCCGCGATTTTAAAGGAATCAGCTGATTTTCTGATGTAAGTGAAATTGTGTTGGTGATATACGACGGATCAGACGCGATGCCTTCCCATCTTACGTTGTTGCCGTCTAAACGACTGATTGGTGTAGTGTGGGAATACGTATGAAATGAGCGGGGAGAATTCTGCGCCGAGTACCCGAAGACATGGCAGCCGAAATTACTCTTATAATTTTGCCTCGAAAGGCCAAACCTGGCATACTGTTATCCTTCAGTCAGAACCTTAATAGCCGATCCATACCAAAGTGCCGATTATGATTCGCTCTCCGGCGGTGCTTATGCTATACATAACAATCAAGGCTCGATTCGATCTCGTTATAGTCCTACACAAATTTTTGTGTGAATGAAATCGAACTTCGAATGGCATGACTCCTGATGTGAGTGATACCACGGTGCAAAAAAAAACCAGAGTTCAGGTATTCCACGCACTTCCACTTAAATGAAAATTCATATGAAAAAAGTTATCAGATTTTAAGTGTTCAAACCCAACTGGGTTGTCTATTCGATGCTATGAATGCGCCAAAATGCATTTGAGTCACGTAAATCACACACACACATAGATGGAAGTTTAGCCGCAAAAGTTCAATCACATTTTCCAAAATCGGTTGTAGTTTTTTGTTGATAAAATGTATAACATTTGCACGAATTTCCGGATATTTATTTCCACGCCGCTGGTAGCTTAAGCGCTGCTAGTTTGTGCCGGACCTTGAGTGGGGTTGATGGTGTCGTCACATCGGTCATATCGTGACGTGCTGACAGCCACATAACGCACATAACATTTTTTTATTTATTTCCAACAACAACAAATAGAATATTTACGAGCACTTTTTATGCCAGCGTTGCATGCGATTTTCTCACCAAGTAGTTGATCAGGTAATTAAATGGCTTATTGACTAAAAATAGCTACAAATGCATGTATGTATATGTATGTATGTATGTAACTATTTACGAGTATGCTAATTATGAACTATACCATCCATATGCGAGAAATAAACAAACATTCGTATGAGTGTGTGGTTGGTTGTTTGTGTGTACTAAGTTTCGGCTTAGTGCGTGCCGTGCATTTCTATGGCAAAATTGATTTCAATTTCTTTCACTCTCATTTGTGTGTGCGGCGTCACTATATGCGCGTCACCAACAAACACCGGTCAATTTAAGTGAATTCGTAAGTGTTATGAAAATGTGCTACGGGTAAAAAAAAAAAATAAAATAAAAAAATAAATAAAAAATAAAAAATTGTATGCATGAACGTGTTATGTGTTTTTATTTATGGCTGTTACCAAGTGCACAGCTGTGGTGACTCTGTCTGTGACATTTGCTTTGGTAATTTAGATTTGAACAGTATAACTTGGGTCACGCTTTTTCACGCCTACTAGATGTTATTTAAAAAAACACTTACTAAAAAAAACAGCATTTAACTAACAAGGCAGATAAATGTAAAGTATGCGCAATGAAACCTAACACGGTTTTTATGACTACGTGCGGAAGTTTATGGGAAAAGGTCTTTGCGCCTTTTGTGGGTTAACTATCAAGTACGAGCCTCTGAAATTATTTTTATTTTAAAATTTATTTCGTTTCATTTCATTTCCCAATTATATAAGTAAATATAATATAAGTTTATTTAATAATAATTTTTAGAGGTCCATTAGGAATTACATTTTTTTTTCTTAATTTCCGATTAATTTCCTGATATTTGTCGGAATTTTGTATGTATACAAAGGAACCGACTAATCTAAAATTTGGCTTAGTTGAAAAGTTCTGATACCTTTATTGTAATAAGGAGTATATCCACAGAGGTTATGTGAGCGATTTCAGTTATTCAAGTATTTTGGACATTATCGTCAATTCTTCTAAAAATTTGTCTATTTGTGGGTTTGAGTATATTAAGAATAAACTGAAAAAATGTTGAATAATATTTATAAGTAGTAAAGTATATAAGTAGAAAGTTTTTTAAAGTAAAATATCTGCGATGTTTTTTTATAATTTGCTGATATTATATATTGTTAAAAAAAAATTCTACTCGAAAATTTGTAGCTAAAAAATATAATTTTTCCCCAAGAATTTTTTGGTAAAATATTCTTTCAAAAAAATTATTCTCCTGAAAATGTTTAACTAAAACATATACTTTTTCCCATATACCTTTTTAAAAAAAAATTTTGGTAAAATATAATTTATATCAAAAGGCTTTTTCCCAAAATGATTAACTTAAATAAAGAATCTTTCAAAAGACACGCCTAGATATTGTTTTCAAGAAAATAAAAAATAATTTTTATTTTATTTTTTAGAATAAAAACACTTTGTATGAAGTAAAAAAATATACTAAAGAAGCAATTTATTACATAAAAATAAAACAAAATTTATTACAAAAAATAAAAAAATATTCAAGAAATATACTAAAAAAATATAATTTTCCCAAAGCAGAAAACATACTTGTTTAAAGAATTATTTTAGTAAAAGTAGATAGTCTTTTAAAAATATTTTCACTAAAACATATAATTTTTTGCCAAGAAGATTAAATATACTTTTTTAAAGAAATTTTGGTAAAATATAATAAAAAATATTTTGGTAAAATTTTTAAATAAAACATCCACTTTTTTCCAAGAAGAAAAAATACATTTTTTTTAAATATTGAAAAAGTTGTCAACCGAAATAAAGGGTGTTTGAAACGACGTGCTTAGATGTTGTTTTAAAAGAAAATAAAACACACATTTTTACATTTTTTTTTAATTTTTTAGAATAAAAAATACTTTGTACTAATTTTTTTTAAATAAAAATTTTTTTTAAATATACTAAAAAAAAATTATTTTTCCCCAATAATGAAATATACATTGTTGAAAGATTTATTTTGGTAAAATTAGGTAGTCTTTTAAAAAAATGGCTTCCCGTAAATTTTTTACTAAAACATATGTATAAGTTTCTCCCAAGAAGATAAAATATACCTTTTTAAAGAAATTTTTGGTGAACTATGATTTAAAAAAAGTTTCTTCCCAAAATTCCCAACCAAAATAAAGGGTATTTCAAAAGACGCGGCTAGATGTGAAAAAAAATTAAATGCATATTTTTATAATTAAAAAAAAAATTTTTGTAGAATAAAAAAACACTTTATATGAAGTTTTTTTTTAATAAAATATACTAAAAAAATTAAAAAATACTAAAAAAACATAATAATTTTTTTCCCAAGAAAACATGTATTTAAAAAAAAATATTTTGGTAAAATATTCTTTTAAAAAAATGTCTTCCCGTAAATTTTTCACTAAAACATATAATTTTTTCCCAAGAAAATAAAATATACCCTTTTAAGAAAAATTTGGTAAAACATAATTAAAAGAAGTTTCTTCCTAAAATTGTCAACTGCAATAAAGGGTATCTCAAAAGATGCGCCTAGATGTTGCTTTAAAATAAAATTGAATATATACTTTTAAAATTTTGTGTTTAATTTTTTGGAATAAAAAACACTTGGTATGAAGATTTTTTTAAATGAAACATGCAACAATATGCTGTTTTAAATTTCCTCAAGAAAAAATAAAAAAAGAAGAAGATAAATTTAGGAAAAAAAGTTATTTGTTGAGAGTTTTTTGCGAGATTTTGTTTATAGAAAACTTTAAAAAAGTTTAAAATTTTTGCATTAAAAAAAAAATTGTTGAAAATTTTTTATTAGTTTTTTACTATTTTTTTCCGATTTTTAAAAAACAAACTTGTTTGTAAACTTTTGTGTGAAATTCCCTATTGCTGAGAATGCTCGCAAATGGAAATAGGAGTTTCTAGTCAACATCTTCACGACATAGTGCAATGTTTTCATTGGACCGAGCTGCACGAGTGTGTTCGGACAGTTCTCCTTTTCTGCGTTTGGTCTCATGCTATTGCCTAAAATGTCTTCAGTTTTCTTTTTTTGTGGGATCACTGTATTGAGAGCAGATGCGCGGAAAGGTGTCTAAGAAATTCACGTCATTTCCGAGCCGTTTGTCAGGAACTTTTTTAATAGACACAAATTAAAAAAAAAATAATTTTTTTAATAGACAAAAATTACAAAAAAAAATAATTTTCAATAGGCAAAAATTAACAAAGGTGACTTAAAAATTCACGTCAGTTTCGAGCCGTTTCCCAGAAACTTTTCTAATAGACAAAAATTAAAAAAAGGAACAAATTTTCGATAGACAAAAACTTAAAAAAAAAAAATATTTTGAATAGACAAAAATTAAAAAAAAATTTTTTGAATAAACAAAAATTAAAAAAAAAATCTATAGACAAAAATTAAAAAAAAAATCTATAGACAAAAATTAAAAAAAAAAACAAATTTTCAATAGACAAAAAGTAAAAAAAAAAAAAATAGACACAGATTAAAAAAATGTTTTAATAAACTACTACATACATACACAAAGATATGCAAATATTAAAAACGAAATGAAAATAATGGAATTTGCAAAAACAATGAAATTTGAAAAATCAACTAACTTTATGCATCAAATGAAACCACATATTTTGCTGTGGCGTACCAAACATGGCATGTGGTGTTTTTCCCCTCTTTGAATTAATCACCAGAAATATCCAAATAATCTATGATATTTATTTTATTTATACTAAACAAATATTCTAATGTTGGCAAAGCTGTCATTCAAAACGTTTCACTATTCACCCTCAAAAATGTGAATCGATAAACGTTGATAAGATAAAAGGTTTAGAAAGAATATCAGCAGGTTAAGGCGCCATCAGACGCAGCAAAGAAAATTTGCTTACCAAGTCGGTCATAATGAGAAATTTCGGAAAGCAATTGCTGCAGCAGTCGACTATGAATGTAAACTACACTTTGAACGTAACTTGTATATCCAAAAATATACTTTTTTGGCTTTACCTTTTTGCTGCTCACACTGCGGTTACTAGCACTTTTCAGCGGTACTTTTTGCAAAAGTTCGATTGCAGATTTTACGATTCCTCATTTGTTACCAAAAGCATTTATTTTCCTCTTAAAACAAAAGCGGGTATAATACAAAAAATTGAAGGAAAGTCAGTTTAGGTGTAAAACTATTTAGAGCATGGCTTAGGAGCTTTGGGCGTAGAAAATTTCGAGTATTGTAAAAAGATGAATTGTCTTAATTATGTGAACACAAGTGTATGCATGTGCGGTGATTTTTAGTGGCTTTACATTTTTTTCTTTTATCGATTACATTGCTAATCACCGATAAGATAACAAAATTTATATGGTGTAATTTTTTATATATTTTCCATAACTATGCGTCATAAAAAATGTGGTTAAGGGCAAGCAATTTTTGACTAAAAATTTACAAACACAATCAAAACAAGAGACATATTTTAAAAAACGGAAGTTCATTAAAATATTTCACCATAAAATTTGCATATTTTTAATGCCTACTCCTACACCTGCACATCTGTTCTTCTAACTATTGGAATGCGTCGCGTGTTCGTTAATTAAAACAATTGAATAAAGGCAATCATGAATATTCGAAGATACAAGCATTTAGTAACAGATACGAAACAAAAGAAAAAAATTAGAAACACTAAACAAATGCAAGCCATATCTGGCAATAAATAGAGGTAGACGAACACTTTTAAAAACTATGCGAATAGCGAATAAAAAAAAAATACAAAAAACAAAAACCAAATCAAAACAGACCGCAACCACTTAGAGCCATTCAAGATGCGGAAGCACAGTGCGTTGAATTCCGATATCAAATAGCCAACATTTAATTTGACTTGGCAAATTGGAATGCTAAGCAGCTAAGTAAACATAAAAAATGAAGACAAAAACGAAAGAAAAAACGCGCTGAGATTGAAGAGACTGTGTGCACACACAGGGTGAATATGGCAATAATTGTTGCTTCGAACGCCAAACAGAAACAAACAAAAACAACCAAAAAAAAAAAGTACACTTGCTGAGTTTCGGAGCCAAAGGTATCGTGAAGCGATTGCGGCGCCAAACAGACAAATTATTTATGCGATTGTTGGTAGCGGCGCAGACAAGTAAAAATTGCAAAGCCGGTGCTCTTTTGTTTTGGGTGCGAAATTCGCCTGCCGGTAGTGTCGATTCCTTCCTTTCCAATCCAATGTGCGCAAGTTGCGGGCGTGTGCGGATATAAATTTTGCATATGTACGTATATGTGTGTGTGCATGTGTATTTGGTTAACCTTTCGCTCGCGATATGGCGAGTGCCGTTGGCAGTTTGCAACAGGCCGATGATCGATTGCTATGCGCTGGGGTGAAGTGATGGCGAATAGTGATGGCTGGCAATATGCGCAAAAATGTTTAGATTTGACAGATTTTTTGGTGTGGTCATAAGTGACGGTTAGGAATTTTATATGCAAATAAATTGTTAAATAATTTGTGTAATATTTATTTTGTTTTTATTTATTTATTTGCGTCTATGAACGGATATGGTACGGACATTTGAACTTATAGAGATACGTACAAAGTAAATTAACGAGATGCTCAATTAACATTTGAGATGAGATCATTATTTAATTGAACTTCAATAAACTTTAAGTTTTTAAATATATTTATTTTTTATTTTTATTTTATTTCGTCGAGGCAAACATAATTAGCATATTTCCAATAAATTCAAAGAAGAATTTTCTGCAAAAGCTATTTAATTTAATTTTTCGTGTTTAAATTTTGTTTATTGAATTTTTTAAAGTATGGTTGAGTCTACAACAACAACCATGTAACTCAAAACTCCAAACTTGCACAAAATTTACAAACAATTATTGGATTTAATTAAAAAAAATGTTTATTAAAAAAAAATTTTTTAAATTGATAAAAGTTTATTGAATTAAAAAAAATTTATTGAATTAAAAAAAAATTAGTAAATTCAAAAAAAATGTTTACATTTAAAAAAAAATTATTAAGTTTGAAAAAATTTATTGAATTAAAAAAAAATTATTAAATTAAAAAAAATTTATTAAGTTTTAAAAAATTAATTAAATTAAAAAAAATTTCATAAAACTGTTAAATTATAGAAAACTTAAAGGTATGTAGTCTTATAGTAGCAATTTTAGTATAATAAAGTTTAAATTTGAAGTTGCTCAAAAAACGCATTGATTTTTCATTTTTTTTTTAATACAATATTGAGATTTTTCTTTCATATAAATCACAAGCTCGGAAGTCTTTTGTATGGATGAAAATGTTCAACACCTCAGCGAAAAAAATTGTCTAAAGCCAGCGCAATATTTGAGCCACTTAAAACTCTCACATTGTGCCACTTAAGTGGGCTATAAAAATGCATACTTAGAATTTTTGTAAAAATTCTGAAAAAAAGTTGGAAATTTTGGTGAATATTTTTTAATTTATAGATTTTTTTTTAATATGCTGTTGAGTTTTTTCTATCAAAAAACTGTCACTAATAGTGAGTGAGCAATAAAACTGCATACTAGAATTTTTCTAAAAATTCTGAAAAAAAGTTGGAAATTTTGAAGAATTTTTTTTAGTTTGTAAAATTTTTATTAATTTCGTGCTAAGTATGGAGCTTCGAATTTTATAGTTTTTACTGTAGAATGCACTATACTTTTATATAAAAAAATATTTAATACATAAAGAAATAGTTAAAACCTGTAAGGTCGCTCCTATTATTTTAAACACTGGTGTATGCATTAAAAAATTCCAAATTTCGTACTGACCACATTTATAATTGCCAACGTTCAACCTGTGATTTCTAAGAAATTCTATTAATATTGCATTTTTAAGGTTTTTTTTCTACTATAAATTCCAAAAAAAAAAAATTTAAATTCGTATATCAGCTATGGTTTTTGTAGTAAAACCCCTCAGAAGCGTTGTGAAATTTTTTTGTATCATAAACCAGTTTGATATGCGCCTGAAGTTGTAACATTTTTTATTTTGATTTCATGCATATTAAATATTATATTATATTTACTCTTGCTCTATTCCTTCAATGCTCCATGCAAACCTTCCTGTGCCCGAAACAGTCCTGTGAGCTTCTTCAAGACCCGCTAGCGGCCCTTCAGTCTCCAGCTTCGACTGGCTTGGCACTCAACTCTTCTTCTCTTTATTTCGATTTTTAGTTTGGGAAACAGACAGAGGTTGCAAGGCGACAGATTCGGTAAATGAGGTGGTTGATGGTTTAACTGTGAGTTGCTGCATTTGACTAAAAATCGCTTGGCAGACAATGCGAAATGAGCTGTCACTTTGTCTTGCTCTACTATTATAAGACTAAATACTTTCCCGACGAAAAATATAAACTAGAACAACTCAAATGTGAACTATCTTTTGATTACTGAATAAACTCACAAGTTAAGCGGTAGGTAAAATACTTAACTGAAAAGTTGTACTGGGACTACCACAAGCGAACAATAACCGTTCGCTGATATAAGCAGGCTTAGATTACTGAAGCACTTGATCAATCAAACTTCGATACCGAATTTCTACTGGGAGGATACCGAAGAGAATATTCTAGTCATATGTTCAAAGCCGACTTTTGCATCATAGGCATATATATTAGAAGGCATCACCTAAGCTCTCTAAGTATTGAAAAACGTACAACCCTCTTAGTACTTCACAACTTACCAACAGGCCTTGAACTACATTCACGGAAAGCCAAGTGAGAATCCTAAAACTCTTAAATACTCACACCAACTCTGGCGGCCGCCGTAGGCGAGTGAGTTTTTGCGTGATATACCAGCAGGGTACAATAGCGGCGTTCCGGCTCTACATTACCGGAACTACTAGGATTTAAAACCGGTCATGGACTGTCACTCCAGAAGCGTTCTGCTAGAAACGCAACCATCCACTACGGATATTAAGCAGCAAAAAATGTTTCCTCATAATCCAAAGATGTTTAGGAAACTCTCCAGGGGTAAACTGAGACTCACGGACATTCTCACAGATTACTGCAGATTGCGCAGTTAACTGCACAGGCTTGGGATATGGTCCACTGTCGCTTTTCGTTACTGCGACCACCAATCCACGGAGATCCCAATATATCTTCTCCTTGCATGTGACGCTATAGCGCGGCGAAGATTGAGACATCTCGGCCAGATGCAGCTAGAAAGACACATACGCTAAGTCAAACCCAGCTCTATCTTAAGATTAATAAGGGAACTGGGTTTGGATGAGGTACTGTGATGAATAGAGGGCACAAAAAATCATGAAGTCGAAACCTCAAATTTTATTCTTTCTATTCTAAGCTTTCACATCATACTCAGACATACTCAGCATTGGACTTTTGATCCCCACTAAGGATTACCATAATGAGCCTTTGACTTAAATTTGCTGTGCAATGCCTAAAATCTAGGTTACACTTACATACGCACTATATATAAATATATGTATGTATGTGTGCAAATATTGGACTCAGAAAGAAATAATTTGAACTCAATTAAGCGGCTAAATATTTACTATTCATTACAAAAAATAAAAAAATATTAAAAAATTAAAAAATTAATTAAAAAAAAAATCAAATAAAAAATTTTAAACAAAATAAAAAAAAAATTAAAAAAAAATTTTAAATAAGAGAAAAAAATAAAATAAAACAAAAAATAAAAATAAAAGATATATAAAAAAAATAAAAAAATGTATAAAAACAAAAATAAAAATGCTAGACTTGCCATTGAAAACTTTGAATTAAATAAAAATTTACTTACGCTATAAAATAGTGCTTTTAAGCTTCAGCCTTTCATTGAGGCATAAAACCGTTTTAATTATTTAATTTCAAGCCATAACTGCAAGAAGGCATTTTAAGTGAGTATTTAAAAATTTTAATTTATAAGCTCACCAGCTGTTACAGAGGCCTTCAAAATTTGCAGTAATAGCTTAAACGCATTTAAAAAAAAATTTCAGTGTTAATAATTTTGTAAGCTTAAAAAAAGTGGTTTAAACCATATAAAAAAATGTAGCGAGAAATCAAGGTTGTGCTGCATAAAGTAAAAATAAAACAAACAAACAAAAATTACCGCGTTGCGCCAAAAATTACCAATACGGCACGGTTCTAAGCTTCCGATTGCAGAAATAAAGGTAATCAGCAGCGGTGCGCGTAAATCGGCGTCTGTGCTTGAAGTGCATAATCGGTTGTTAGATGCCCGCTGGCGCACTACATGCACACTTACAGAGGATTTTCTTGCCTCATTCAACCGCTCACTGATTTTGGTGTGCACCTACAATTTGGCACGCCACAGCACCGCAACACCGTCAGTCTACGTGCTCAACTGGAAAATCTACAAACGAAGCACATTGCCTACGTCAAGGCCGCTAAGTTTTTGCTATTATTGTTGAAATTCATATATGTCTGTGCATATATGTACATACATATGCGTATATCACCCTCTATTCCCATTAAACCCGAATTTTTTATAAAAAAGACTTGTTTGTGATTAATTTTTTTTTTATTTTTTACTAATCAAAATATTCGTCTGCTACTTTGAAAACAATTTCGCATGAATTTCTTTTCAAAAATATTGTTTAGAATGGTGGTTATAGCGGATTTTATTCGATTCATGACCTTTTGCTTTCATCGCCACATGAAGTTTTCGAATAGATAATAGTCACAGGGTGCCACAAATCAGTTAAATACCTTGAATTATGTAAAGAAATTTTGCCTTTTCAACAGAAATTTATTCACATCTCTTGATTGATAGATGCCTCGATGCATTCTCGTCGTTTGTCAGCTGGCGTGGCACAAATCTTGGACTAAGCTCACGAAACTCTATAGATTATATCAAAATGCGATAAAAAATTGTGTCAGCAAACCCCAGTTACACTTCCTTATGTCTTTCATTTCTTATTATCTGTAATCTTCAATGACTTTAATTTCTGATTATCTTCAATAAAATCAAAGGTGATAATCCACTCTATGGGTGACCTGGCTTTTTATCATCAATACTTGCTTTTCTAACCGACTGAAATGGCTTGTGTTGCTCCTAAATTTCTGCATGGGATACACAGTCATTACCATCAGGTTTTTGATTTCGGATTTCGGATTTCACATGTTTCAGTAAAAGATTTACCAAGTAATACTCATTTTTCGATCAAAGTACAAAACGACCAGCAAAGTTTAGACAATAAATAATATGGGCTTAGATCTGCAAGGTGGCGCAAAATTAATTCTCCAATTTGGTTTGGAATTACTTTTTTACTGAATAAAAAAAAATAGTTTTGAGTGATGGAAATTTTTATTTCGACCCTTACGCGCTCCACTGCTTGTGTGTTTGTATACTGCGGCTGTCTGACTCACAAGTGCCAAATATGATTGATACGCGACGCCATTTGCAAAAATTATTAATCTTCCGATAGGGTGATTAATTTTGCGCCACCTTACTCTTACTTATTTTTTATTTATTTGTTTTTTTTTTTATTTATTTTATTTTGTTTTTTTATTTGAGATACACGCTATTTGCAAAAATTATAAATCTTCCGATAGGGTGAATCCTTTGCGCCATCTTACTTTTACTTATTTATTTTATATGTTTCTTTTGTATTTATTTAATTTATTTCTTTTTATTTTTAATTTTTTTATTGATTTTATTCCTTTTATTTATTTATTGTTTGCTCTTTTTTTTATTTATTTATTTATTATTATTATTATTTTTTTTTTTGTTTTTTATTTTTTTATTTTATATTTTTTCTTATTGATTTATTTTTTATTTTTATTTATTTTATATTTGTTTTTATTTAAGATGCAAAAATTATAAATCTTCCGATAGGGTAAGTAATTTTGCGTCACCTTACTTTTATTTATGTATTTTATATTTTTCTTTTGTTTTTATTTTTTTTGTTGCAATTTTTCCTTTTTTTTAATGTTTTGTATTTTTTTATTTATTAATTTATTTTTATTTAATTTTTTTATTTAATTTTTTTTATATTTAATTTTTTAAGTTTTTTTTTTTTGTACTATAAATTTTTATTATATTCTAATTTTTATTATATATTAAATTTTATTATATATCTTTTTTATGAAAAGTTTCGGTTTTTTTTTGGAATAGACGATGTACGTAAGAGCAAATACATTTCTTGTTGGTTTTTGCAACTTTGTGTTTTCCATACATATTCATATTATTGTTGTAATTTACAAGTTTCTATTTCGAAATGCGTTTATGATGCACGCAGCAATTTTCATACAGCCACGCCGCCAAGCTGAAGACTCAAAGAGCGAAACACGAGTATCTATGTTTGTTTTTTGGTAATTTTTTTTGTTGTGTTTTTTGGTAATTTTTTTTTTCATTTTATTTAAAGTAAGTAATTGCAAAGATCTTACAACCATTTGAAAGAAAAAAGGTGGGCTTAAGCAACATTTTGTCGTTTTGCATTTACTTGGTAATTTTGTGGCATAAATCTTCAAATGTTTTGCAGATAATCCACAACTGACTGTGTTGGCTTGAATGCTAAACGAAACTTGCGTTGACGGCAAATAATGTCAAAAGTAGTTTAGTATTTTTGGCGATAGATATTTGCTGTTAAATGTATGTTTTGTTGTTGCCCGAAATCCAAGTCATGGTCATATATTCTGTTAATTAAATTTGTAGTTAGTGAGTGAGGTTGTAAAAAATGTGCTGGCTGTCGTAGTAGCATAGAATTACGCTAATTAATGGTTGGGTAATTGGGTGAATATACGCAAGCTCCGAGCTTTGCTCCGACAACAGTCGGCTCTATGTTACCGAAACGACCCGGATTTCTGTCCGCCTCACAGTGCGGCCGATTCCCAAAAAGCTGGCCAAAAGTCGAAAAAAAAGTTTCTACATAGAGTTTTTTTTGTCTTTGGGTTGGCTACAGTAATGCCTTGAGTAGTGAAAACCGTTCATAGCAACGTCCTGTACCCTAAGTATCCTCTGTATTCAGTCGCAACGTGGCCTTCGTTTGCGCATCGTATTACTGTCGATGAATAGTGAAAGTTGTACACATTTGAAAGATTTTGTAATGGAGTAAATTGAACAAAACCAAATGGAATCATCTTCGGAAGGTTAGTAAAATACGAAAAATCTTTAGTACATATCAATACCTCGACACAAAATTTTTAGCTGCTGCAATACGTAGATATATTTTTTGCAATTTTTTTTATAAAATTTGAGTTTTCAAACTGTATAGTAATACAACGCCGTCATATGCTGCTTTGAAACCTATTAAAGGTTACTCAAAAAAGTAATGGTTACTGAATAAAACAAGATTCAGCTGCTACCACTTGCTACCTTGCGACCCCGAAAACATATAAATTTACATGCATCTTGATTATGTTCTTGAATATACGCTATTTCACGTGAGGGGTTGGCCAATAGAGGTGGAAGGGGGTGGATTTTCAAAATTTTAAGATCAAATTCGTAATCAGCGACCCCGACAACCCCCGAGCAAGAAATTTTGAATCAATTACTTAATTTTTTGAGTTTTGGCCAGCTTTTCGGGAATCGGCCGCACTGTGCGCCTGGTGAATACCCCACTGGGGAATAAATTATCGAAAATGAAGGAGAATTTTAAACTTGCTCTTTATAATACCCAATTTTTTAATTTTGATTTTTGATTTTGACTTTTTTTAATATTGATTTTTGATAATTTTTTTTTAATTTTGGTTTTTGATTTTTTTTTAATTTTAATTTTTGATTTTTTTTTTAATTCCGCGCTTTAGAGAAATTTTGAGAAAAATCTGCCGAATTTTTATAAATCTTGTACAAATGAACTATCTTTTTTAGAAAAAAAATAAAAAATAAAAAAAAAGGTTTTAATAAAAATAATTGTAATAAATAAAATTTAATGAAAAATTTTTTAATAAAATAAAATTTCATAGAAAAAAAAATTTATAAAAAAAAGAGGTTTAATAAAACAAAATTTTAATAAAAAAAATTATTAAAAAAGAACAAAAAATTGTAAATAAAAAAAAATGTATATATATGTATATAGGGGGCATTCTTCGCCAACCGGACACCCCCATCTGCCCAGAACAGTTTTTATAAAAAAAAATGTTTCCCTATGCCGAAATAAAAGCTTATGTCATGTACTTTAATTTGTCATGTGGCACTTTTTAAATATTCAAGATGGACGTCGAATATTGACAAATATGTTGGAAAACACCAAAAAAAATGAAGTAGTTTGTTAAGAAAAGAAGAGAGAGAGATTCTGGTGCAACGTTCGACTGTTTCATTAACAGCACTAGTTCTTGATGTATTTCACATGTCAAACGGTACAGAAATAATTTGAACAAATTATAGAAAAGTCTAAACGAACAAACTATTAAAAATAAATCTTTTCAGAACTATTATCGCCTAAAAAATGTCGGGAAAATCGAGAAGAGATCGATGCATTAATCCCTTTAGAAAAGTAGGTCCATCTTGAATATTTAAAAAGTGCCACATGACAAATTAAAGTACATGACATAAGCTTTTATTTCGGCATAGGGAAAAATTTTTTTATAAAAACTGTTCTGGGCAGATGGGGGTGTCCGGTTGGCGAAGAATGCCCCATAGATATATAAGAAATTACATTGCACGTCTCCTTAGATATGTTTGTATCTATGCAACCTTTTTTGTTTGTTAACAGAATCGCTAGCGATAATTTATTAAAAATAATTGTAAAAAAACAATTTAATACAATAAAAAAACGAAAAAAAAAAAACAAATTAATAAACAAAAAAAATTAATTTATTGCAAATAAGTTTTAATAAAAAAAAATTGTAATGAAAAAAATTTTATAAAGAGAAACTTTTAATAAAAAAAATAATTTTTATAAAAAAATTTAATAAAAAAAAACTTGTAATAAAAAAAAATTATAACAAAAACAAAGAGAACGTTTTACAAAAAATCGCGTTGCACGTCTCTATAAATATGTTTGTATCTATGCACCTTTTTGTTTGTTAACGGAATTGCTAGCGAAAATCCACATTCCAAACAAAATTAATTTGTTGTAATTTACATAAGTGCCGAGTTTATAAATTTTGTAGGTTTAACTCAAACTGACGCCAAGATTAATGATTGAGTCTGCATAATAAGTACTGTTATGTCTCTTTTCTTAACTTGCCCCAAAGGCGTTGCTAAACTTGCTGGTTATTAAAAGTTTTTTGAAATACCTCTTTTAATGTTTTTTTGTTGTTTTTTCTTTGGTTTTTGTTTAAACAGGTTTTAATTCGATGTAAAAATGCAGAATGCTGACTAAATTGAAGAGTGAAGAATTTCAAGAATTTACACGATAATGAATCAATATGTCATAAATTTTTTGGTAAAAGCGGATAAGACAGAAGTGTAGCAAAAATTATAAAATGTATGCTCGAAGTTACTTTTGTTATCATATAACTCAGGGCAAGTAAATTTATGGGCATTAGAACTTAAAAGTTAAAATTATTGAAGTGAAGTATTCAATAGTCAATCAAAAATTTGTTTGCATAGATTACTCAGTTCATGGAGCGCTTAGGTAGAGCGTAAAATTCTCCATATATTCGTCCTGTTTCATTTTTTCAGAAAAAATCACTCATAAAACGTATATGGTGAGAAAAAAATATTGATTAAACCAAGACGAATTTATTACAGGCGATGGCATCCGCATATATGTAAGTAAAAACGTGCGTGTATTTTTTTTTTTTTTTTTAATTCAATCACGCCAAAATCAGCATGCTCTCTTCCACACTTGTCATTCCGGTTCCCCTTCAGGAACGCCAAAGGAGCGTCTATTTGTTCTACGTTATCACAACGATCCAGATTTATATCCGGCCAAGGACTGCCACCCCAGCAGCATTCCCCTTACATGTATGGGGAATGAGTATACCGATATATCAACCACACTGTATCCAATTTTTAGGTATGGTTGATGCAAGTTCATTTAGCCGATTAGAATCGATGGCGTTCTATGACATTATCGATATAAAGCAAAAGAGATATGGCAGAACTTCAAAGCGGTTAGCCGAAAGGTAATGGCAATAAGCTAATCGAATAGAAATGAAGATAAATGATGTATGTAAAAGCAGACACATTTGGTGCAGTTATGCGTATGTAGTGAAGGGTTTGCCGTGGGTTATTCATTTGCCAAATGTAGCCAATGAGCTTAAAAATAGACACACTCAAAATGTATCGCTCAACAAGTCACATCAGAAGCAATATTGCCAAACCAAAATTAGTGATAATTTGTTTTACTATTTTTAAATGAATCTTGATCATGAATCTTCTTGAATAATTCTAGGCTAAAGGGCAATTTATAATTTTGAAAACATTCAGCGTATTTACTTATTCCGGTCTCACTCACCTCATGTCATTCCTGACACTTTAATTAAAGCAGTCTTTCTCAGTATTTTCCATCAAAAGTACATACCTATATACTTGAATATACATACCTACATTTATATAGATATACGCTTCTAATTCCAATTAAATGCTGGCAAATGACAAGTATCGCTTGCTTTCAAAGCGTTTCATGCAAGGAATTATTAATCTATCGCAAATCATTATATTCCAAAACACTTAATTGACGCATTACAACATTTATTTATATCGCTTCGTAATTATTTCTGTAAAAAAAAACTGAGTACAAAGTCGAAAGTGCAAGATTCTGCGTTCCAATAAAATTAAACAACAAAAACAGAAACTGATTTTAAGTGCAATGTGATTGGCGTAAGCACTTCGACAAAAGTACGTGTATAGGTTTAAATATATATCATAAGGATTCATACTATATGCATACATATATCAATCGAAAACCTTATCAGAGGTTCAATCAAGGTGGTTCTCCAAGATTGGCGCAAGCAATCGTAAGCAATCGGTACTTATTATATTTATATAAACGTCCCCATAATGGCGCTTACTACTCCTGAATCATACTCATCAGCATTTTCCCCGCTTTGGAGAACAAATTCATTCATGGAGTACATGGCATTCATTTTAAGCTGATTTTTTTTAATTATAATTATAAAGAGTAGATAATAAAAATAATAAATCATTTTTGTGACTTATAAGCCACACAAAATAAGTCACTTTTGTTTACCCTTTTAACTTTTCAATTAACACCTGAACTGAGAGCACTCAACTGCAACACCTGCAGCGGAGAAATGCTAGCCGCATTTCACCAGTTCAGGGGCATGAGTAAGTAGGTACATACATATATGTGTGTGCGTGTACATATATGAACAACAGCGTTCAATGGACTTTTTCTGCTATAGTGTGTTCGTTTAGTTAAAAAAGGGCAATTATGTTAAGGTGTGGTATTCGCACAAAGGAGGCTCCAATATGAATGTATTGGGTAAGGGGAGACATAAATGAAGGAAATACGAGCTGGAATGTATCACAAGAATATTGGAACAAAGCTGCTTACAAAACTTAGCAATACTGAATATCTTTATATTCACATCCCCTAAAAAATGCGGTAAAATTTTTTGTATAACCTCAAAATTTCGATATAAAATTACCGATATATGCATACAATCAAGCCATATAAGTACTACAATTGGCCCGTACATTCTTCGTTAGCTTCTCCTCCAGTTCTCGGCATAATATTTTGAAGGCACGAAGCTTCACATAATAGCAAAAGCAATAATGATTTGTGCGAAAAACTGTTGTTAGAAAGGTTAAAATCATAAAACGAAGTTCGAAAAAAAAACAAGTCTGTTTTTCATTTGCTCACCCTCATTAATTAGGTTTCTAATGCGGAAATTTCAAATTATCAGCTCTTTGTTGACCTCACTGACATGTGCTTTATTATCAACTCTTTAGATTACTTGTAATATTTTGCATAAGGCACAATACAAATGTGTTAAATGTTTAATAATGACATAAACGTAGTTATTATACTATTTTTACAGACGTCATGCACAAAAGTATTTGATTGCAAATCACAATTTACAGCGAGTAATGCGCATGCAATCTTGAGGTTAAATTGCAACAGTATATATTATAAATTGGAAAAAAAGAAAAAAATGGAATAGAATACACATTTTGCAAAAAGTATTAAATAAACCTCTAATTAGAAATAAAAAATAAAAAAATAATTCACGTCTGTCTTACATTTGCAGAGTTGTTGTATATCAGGAAGGTTGTTTAGAGGTTGAGCTGGCTCATGAAACTTCTTGATGCACAAACAACTTTACATACATACGTAAGTGCGCAAATGTTATCAATTTTTCACACCAAGCGCTTAAAAATAAGTTTTTATTAGTTTGCAATAGTTTCAGTTCCAGTTTTAATTAATTAGGCTGGCTAAGGGGAGTACCATCACGTGCTTATTGACGGTGTATGAGTTATGAGGAACTCATACTTTATTTAATTGTGTTCAGTTGAAGGAGGTTAGATATGCCATTGAGGAGAGGAGTAGAAAGGGGAACGGACTTCGTATGTTGTGGAGTAGCTACTTTACTACCTAGGAGACTGATTGAATAGAGAGAGAGAGAGAGAGAGAGAGAGAGAGAGAGAGTAGTAATCAAATAAACACCTACACATAATTGTAATACATTGGATCTACCAGGCAGGGCTTAGGAGTATACATATCAATCCAACTATTAGTTTCATAAGTTTTGTGAGCGAGTAATTATGATATGAGTGAGTCATTATCATTTAACAATTTAAAAAAAAAAAAGCTCGATCGCCTAGATGACCTAAGCTGCCACACCTAGGGGGATTTTAGTTCTTACGAAGTTGGCTTAGCTGGGAATCTCAATTGCGTATTTGTTTTTCTTGAACTGAGTCGGAACTACACAAATTACTTGCCGCACTCTCTTCGATTCTTCAAACATTTGAGCATTGGAGATGCAAGAAAATGTGCTATTACAAATTGTTTTCCAAAATATTTTTAATATTTTAAAGGTTTTAGAAATATGACTAGAATTCATATCGGCCCCAAGACGCTGAGTCCAATTAAAGCAGTTTTTCACCATTAATTGGCATGGGTTTAGCGGTATTCATATTCATTCTACTCGCCCTTCGGCAGCCAATAAACAATCCCCGAGTGTATTTCTGCCGTGAATGAGTGTATTTCCCTATTCGTCGAACAACATCAAGAAGCACACCACAAATAGGGGGAGAAGCTCGGCTAAACCCATAAAAAGAGGATGCATTTAAATATATAGCGGTATTCAACATTTCCCCCTTCAAAAAATTATGCGGAGCAACTATAACAACTATTAAGCGAAAGTTTGCGTTATTAGAAAAAATAAGCTTGCTTGCACCTGAAATCAAAATCTTTCAATTATTAGGCGACTCAGCTACAAAAGCTAGAATACCAATGGATCAGAGCTTTGATAACTTTTCGAATCAACGACTTCTCCGTACTTCGCCGCTTTTTAACTGAGCGGAGCTTTACTATATAGTCTGTATAAAATCTATATAAAGGGTGGTTAAATTTCAAGGGCCGTTGTTGAATGTGAACCACACCTAAACGTCAACGACACCGTTGGACTTCTTTCTTTGGGGTTATTTGAAAGAAAAGGTGTACGTCGATAAGCCAGCAACAATTCAAGAGCTAAAGGATGAGATAATTCGGTATATTAACGGCATAGAACCTCAATTATGCCTCAGCGCCATCGAAAATTTGGACCATCGGATGGAGGTGTGCCGCCGAGGCTGCGGCGGCTATTTGCCTGATATTTGGTTCCATACGTAATTGAGCCATACCAATATTATCATAATAAAGAGATATTACAATAATTTCTTAAAAAAATTGTATTTTATTCAAAATCAACACCGGCCCTTGAAACTTAACCACACTTTACAAAACAAGGTTTAGAAGTTGGAATGAGTATTTCGGCTAACAGGGTTGGTGGTTGCCTTTGAAAGCTTAAACTATGCGAGCAGCGTCTGGCCGTATATTTGCATAAAGCCATCAAAGAAAACAGATTTTGCTTTTCAACAAAAAAAAAAAAATCACAAAAATATAAAAAAATAAAAAAAAAATAAAAATTTATAAAAATAATAAAAAACATAAAAATTGCTTTTCAACAAAAAACAAAAAAAAAAAATCAGAAAAATATAAAAAAATATAAAAAAAAAATTAATAATAATAATAAAAAAAATAAAAATTCAGAAAAAAATTAAAAAAAAAGTACAAAAAAAGTGAGAATATAAAAAAAAGAAAAATAAAATAAAATAAATAAATAAAAAATTAAAAACAAATTTATTTAAAAATGAAAAAAAAAATTAAAATAAAAAAAAATAAAGCAGTATATAAACAATTAAAAGAGAAATATTAAAAAAATATCAGAAAAATATAAAAAAAATGTAAAGCTTTAAAAAAGTATACAAACAATTAAAAAAATATATTAAAAAAATATCAAAAAATCTAAAAAAAATATCCAAAAAATTTGAAGCTTTGTTCATATATTTTATTGCAGAAAAATATTTTAAGTATGCGTTTTCAGGCAAAGAAGACGAAGAAGAAATCAAAAGAGCAATTCACAATTACATGCGAATGACCTGCCATCACGCCATTAGATAATTATGTTGGCACATACATATATGTATGTATATACACATGTATTGTTGTTGTTTTACTATGATAATTTAACCATTCAAGACCATCTAATTTTGAACTGCCCTAATATTTTTAAGGAAAACCATTTATTTTGCTTTTTGTTTTCCACAAAATAATCCTTATTTTCTCTGCAAAAACGCACTTTCTATTCTGAAAATTTTCTCAATTATATTTTAATTGAATTCAGCAAGAAGCCAATAAGGCAGGCATAAGAGAAACTGTGCGATCAGTAAACGCAGCGAACTGCTAAAAAGTAATAATTTGCGCGTACCCTTCTGTTAGCTGTTTAGCCAAGCTCCCCTCCTATTTGTGGAGTGCATCTCGAAGTTGTTCCACAAATGGTGTTTATCTATCGTTTCTTTGAAACTTCGCTGTGAAAGTTACTTACGACGCAGAAAGAGTATTTTATTTTAGGTTAATTTAAATCAAATCAATTTTATTATGAAATCACACACCGAATTCGATGAAACTATACCAAACCTACTAAAATTAAATGTATTTTTATTATACTAAAATCATAAACTTTCCATTGAAGAAAAAGTGGATTTACATACATTAAACCTCTATCAAAATAAGCGTTTCAAATATTGGCGCGATATTTATGGCAAACAAACTAATGTGAATGAATAATACCTTGTAACGAAGTGTAATACAAAAAAAGAATAAAAACAAATAAACAAAGGAAAAAACCAAACACACGTGGGGATGTTGACAGACAACAACAACAGCAACAGAGCATACGCCAATTAGAATATAAATTTATAAGCAAGAATAACCAGTACAAATGAATTATAATTATTGCACTGGGGAAATATCACTGCTAAAATACTGGGTGCCCCTTTAGGCAAGTTGGATTTGTTGCTTTGGATTTGTTTGAAAGTAAAAAGCTGTTTGCCAATTTCTTCGAAATTGCTCTTTTCGTTATCTCCGTGAAAATGATAGACTTTTGTCGGAATTTGTTGGTTAAACTTTTTTTAATTTATTAGCGAAGTTCTGTTAATCGTGCTCAAGATTGAATGAAGTAATTTGGCAACTGTCAAAACCTTGATAATATCCTCCTACTTTCCCAAGCGCCTTCAAAATGTGTAACTCATGTAAATGTTGCTTTAAGCTTAAATAAGTAAATATTTCTGAATTGAAAGGAGAACAGAAGGGGCCTTAAAGTGCGACTAAGCAGTTACTATGTGCCAAAATCTTCTTTTCCCCTTCGCTAAAGTGCGTACCTTTTAAGGCCTCTTTGTAACATGTTTTTTTGGTATGTAGAAATTCTCACATAAACTTTGGATTTTTTCCTCTAAGTTTCAAAATATTTGAACTTATTTGTGCACACTTTATTTCCCTTCATTTGCACTGGCATGCAGAGCATTTTTCGTGAAAAGAGCATTTCTAATACTCATCGAGCTGCTCGACTGTGTGTAGTAGTGTGCAATATTTATTTCTTTGTTCAATCTCTGTGTCAAGTGGTTTAGTACTTACTGCTACGATTGCCTTCCTTTACGCGATATGTAAGATCGTGGAATGCCAAGTCAACCGCAGGTCGTTTGGGCAAATGTTGCAGGGTTTTCGGTTGGGCCGGCACGATTTGTGTCTTCAGAATACCGACTGGAGCAACAGCGCCTGCTACATTGCTGCTGCTTTGTGGACCGCTACCGCCAGCTGGCACAATGACCACTCCGCCATGCCTATTGTCGTGGAGTAGATTTTTAGTGACACTGTCTTGTTCAACCATTTTGATTTTTGTTTTTGATTTATTTAGCCTCGTTCAATGCAAAAATATTATAAAACGATCTGCGAAGGCATTAAAACGCGCAAGAAAAATGTACACATTCAGGTTCTAAGTTTCTAGCACTTGAGGTTTATGTACTTATACACATACAACACACACACGCGCATGCATTTAAGTCGCTTTACTAGTTTTTAATCTTCATACAAGGCGCCTGCTCGTTTGGAGTGATTATTTTCATTTACGTCTTATTTTTTGATCAATCACTATAGGGTTTCGCTTTTGCAAACAAACAAAAAATAAAGCACAATTTCCAATTGAGATTTTTACTTATTTAACAAATTTCACTACTCTGCCATTTTTCTAAACTCTATACGTTGCACTTCAATTCCCCTACTATGCGACTCTCCTTTAATAAATAACATCAAATATTGTACCGGCGGCAGTTTCACACCGCTACGCTTTTGCTTGCGCTCTCAATCTGGCAGTCGCAGCAGCAACAACTTATTAGATTTTCTCCTCTAAAGTAAATTAAAAACAAAATGTTCTTTCCACCTTTGCGGTGCGATCGCGACTAATTCGAAAACCAAATTGGACCCAGTACAAAAGGCAACATACAAAGGCAGTCAGTTAGCACAATACGAAAGCAAATGCAACAAATAAAGCAATGACTTGACTTTAATAAAACCACAATACCAAACGAAAAAGCAGAAAAACATAAATGATGAATAAATGAACACAGCTACAAATGCGTCTACACTCGGCTTGCGATGACAGCATGTCGTCTCACAAAAATACCAACAACGTCGTAAATGCCAATAAAATAATAAAAGGAAAATAAAAACGAAAAAAACAAAAAACATAAACAGTATTATATTTTTTATGTATTTCTTGCTTTACTTTGCTACGCTCACGAAATTGCAAGTTTTGTACTCTCTCGAAATATATTACACTCGCGCAAACTTTGCTGCTCGCCTTTTCACCGATAGAGTAGTTGAAGGGGTGTTTGCTCAGCACTAAATTTCCGCATGAGTGCCAATGCTGTGCATGTATTCGTCGATATGTTTTTAAGTGTATTCGTGAGCGTGGCCGTTGCTGTCTCTCGCAAGAAATTATATGCACAATTAAAATTGTTTTTATTTGCAAAAAAATTTAATTGAAAAGAGACGTTTGCTTCATCATTTGAATTATAAGCGTTTTTTAATTAAAGGAGAGGAGAAAATCTGTAATGCATCAATAAATCTACCACGTTTTTCACAAACCCAGCATTTCTCGATTTCGCTATACAAACAATTAAATGAACCTTTACACTGCCTGGAATAATTACGAATCAGATTGGAAGAAATATTTACAAAGAAATATTAACAAAAAATTTTAAAATACATTAATTTGTTATTTCTTTGCTTAATAGAAGCGTACCATCTCGTTACAAATAGATTTTCCTGCTGGGACGCTCTGAAAATACGAGTATAACGTGCCCATTTACACGATGTCGCCACTGGAAGGGAAATATTTTGTTCGGGGGTGAAGGACGGCCGCGGAAGAGGGAAGGGAATTTGTCTCCTGTACTGGCGACACGCTTTGCTCTTCTTATTCGTATTTCCAATCTTAAAGCAATTTTTGACAGTTGCTTCATTCGTTTTCTTCTTTCGTAGAAGAAAGTTCTAAATTATGTGTTGGTTTTCAAGCAAACGGAAGATAACAACGAAGACAAACATACGAACGCTGCTTGGGAAATGCACAATTATTTTTGCTAGTAAAGTAGTATAATTTAAAATAGTTATGGGACATGTTTTTATGTTGATTTCTAATTTTTCCCTGCATTTCTAGATACTCAGTTTAATTTTAAGTTAATTATTTACATATGAAGTATTTTTAATTTAATTTTTTTTATTGAAGTATAAGAATTTATAAATATATTTCAATAAAAAAAAACAACAAATTATTTATTATTTAACCAGTTTGCATTTTTCATTCATATATTTAAGAAACTGTTGTCGAACGCTCACTGCTTTACATGTAAGCGCGTGCTAGAATTCATCCGAACCATGCCATTGGACGATGCTAAAGTATTAAATGTCAAAATGTCGCCGAAAACAATTGTGCCCGTGTGCCCGCGAATGAGACATGAAAAGAGAATTTCCAGTGTTTCCCTTCCAGTGGAGACATCGTGTAAATCGGGTCAACCAACCCATACTCACAAAGCCAAAAATGTAGCTATAATAAAGAGAACACCATCGGCGTCTAGTATACATTTCCAGCTGTGTATTCTAATTCCTTATTCTTCTATTGCGTTGGCAACTCTAACTTGTATATGCTTTTATGTGTACGAGTGCTGTCTGCATTTCGCCTGTTTTTTACACTGTTGCATTTGCCTTTGTTTCCTATTACTTTTCATTTTCATTTTTGTTTTTGCTATTATTTACAGGCATTCAGTTTATTGCTCTCTGCTTGATTGGGAACCTCAAACGCACCCATTTGCTGCGTTTTCTGTTTACGATCTCAATTCTAAAACACCGCAGGGGTGATTCCACATATTCTGTGTGGATGAGTTAGTTTTTCTGCTTAAGTAAGTTGTGTTTTAGTAAGTAGGTAGTTTGAGATAATAGAGAACAATTTAGCAGTGCACGTCTGTTTTCCTATTAGTTTCATTAGTGTAATAGTGTTTTCTTTTCTAAAAAAATAGTCCACTAAGTCATAAAATTCACTAAACCTTCATTACGAAAATATGGTCTTATGCCTGTGAGGATGTTGCGTATGTCACATGAGAATAGAACAAGAAAAATTTAAGACTTCCACAATTTAACTTTTTAATAGATATTATTTAATATTTTTTATTTCGATCTTTACGTACTCCATTGCTTGTCTGCTTGTATACTGTAGTTGTCTAGTTCACAAGTGTCAAATATTTTTGACGTGCAGCGCTGTTTGCAAAAATTATAAATCTTTCGACAGAGTGATTAATTTTGCGCCACCTTGTATATACTGCGACCTGACGGTATTTGAGGACATGCATATATGTATGTGGCTATAACTTCCAAAAACTGTTGTTTTTCTTTTTGCTCTTCTTCAGATAAGATAGAGAGGACTACAACTTAACTCAAGAAATCAAGAGACAAAGAAATCAAGAGACAAGTGCAAACCACACCGATTTGGAAATCTCTAATTTGCTTAATTGCGTCCACTCATTCGATCATAAGGTTCGATGTGATTTGGGAGCAGCAGGCGGCGATGCGCCTGAAAGTTCTTCGTAACATCTTCGGTCCTGTGCGCGTTGGCGAAGACTACCGTTCAAGAATGAACCACGAGCTGTATGAGTTCTACGCCGGGTTGGCTAGGGCATGTCGTGCGTATGGATGAAGAAGCTCCAGCAAATAAGGTGTTCGAGGGCGAAATCCAAGGGAGCCGACGCAGAGGAAGACCATTGCTCCGGTGGAAAGACCTGGTGGAGGAAACCCTATGCTCGCTTGGTGTACAGAATCGGAGAAGGCGCGCGCGGAGCAGAGGCACCTGGAGAGAGCTTGTGAGGTCGACCGTAACTCGGTAACGGGTGTTATGACCACCTAAGTAAGTAAGTAAGGCGCTGATGCACAATCTGTTGCAAAACCCAAAAAAAAAAAAACGAGGAATATTCTGACACTGTCCAATCTACAGAATTTATTCAACAAATGCAAGAGTTCAATGACGAGGACTCTTCAAAATAAATGAGGTCCCTTGCGAGGGAGCTTAGTGTTTTTGAGGGTCTTGCCCGTCGAGTTGTGCAAGAATACCTCACGTATAAACCTTACCTTACGCGCCGCAGGCAGTTAATGGCGGAGCAAATTCGAGAACAGCGAGTTATCCGATCAAAACGCGTTCTAAAGAAGATTAAACATCTTGAAGTGCCTAAGATGTTATGTTTTTTTTCTGATGGAAGACATTTTGACCAAGACCAAACGACCAACCGCAGAAATGATCAAAATGACTGATGGCAATTTTGGGTCATGTTGCAACTGCACCACTAAAGAAACTTAAAATAGTCAATTCTGAGTGATACACAACATTTTTTCCTGCTAGAAACTTTCTTAGAATTGTGGAAAACCAGGGCAAGCGATTCATCATTTACCAAGGCAACGCGAGCTCTCACGGCTCGGCTCACATAAGACAGTATTTGAGCACTCAAAGGATCGAAATAAAGAGTCCTCATTCTTACAGCCCTGATATGGCACCTAATGGTTTCTTTTTGCTCCCGAGCTTGAAAAATAAAACGCAAATTCAACGTTTCTGAAAGCTTGAAGAAGTTCAACAGCTTCTTTAAACTGCTAATTTTGGAGGTGCCCGGTTCTGAGTGGCAGAAGTAATTTGAAAATTGGTTCAAGCGAATGCAGCAAGCCATTTTCATTATTATTTGACTGTATTTTCATTATTGGATGTAAGACATGGGCTGAAAAGTCGCGTCCTAATACATAGATGACACTGATTTTATTACTTTCACCTCTTTTTCAGTTAGTATCAACCTTAAAAAGACAGCTGTTAAAATTTCATGATACTCTATTCATTCGTGAGTTATTGTGCTAAGAGTTATGCCACTTTTGTTATGTTCAAAATAATGGATAAAAAAGAATTTTGTGTTTTAATTTTACACTGCTTCTTGATGAGGAAAAATGCCGCTAAAACGAAGCAATGGCTTGAAAAGTCGTATGGGGACTCCGCTCCATCAGAAACAATAATAAAACAATAGTTTGCTGACTTCAAACGTGGTTGTAGAGACACCGATGATGCTCAACGCAGTGGAGGCGCTAAAAAAACATCAGACCAGAAAACATCAAACATATCCACAAAATCGTTTTGCATGATCGAAAAGTGAAGGTGCGTGAGTTAGCTGGCATCGTAAATATATCAAAAAAAAAAAACGTCTTGGCTTTATATTGTAAGAGCATCTGACTATGAGGAGGCTCTGTTCAAAGTGGGTGCCGCGTTTGCTCACTGTTGATCAAAAACAAGACAACGCATCGTGTCAGAAGTCAATCAAAAAAAAAAAAAATGGCAAAACTACATGAATTCAACTTCGAATTCCTCTCAGCGTATTCGCCAGATTTGGCTCTCAGCGACTACTGGCTGTTCGTAGACCTACAAAAAATGCTCTTCGTTTAGAAATTTTGCTCGAATGAAGAGGTTATCGCTCAAACTGAGGCTTTTCGCTATTTTGAGGCTAAAGATAAATCGTTCTACAAAAGTGGTGTTGAAATGTCAGAGCGGCGCTGGAATGATTGCGTTGTTATTGATGGAAATCAGGTTGATGAATAAAGCTAATTTTGAACAAAAAAAAAAAAAACCCTGTTTTCTTTGTTAGTCCTGGTAGGTTTGGTTATGAGAGGTTAGGTTATGCAAATGTTATAATTACATAATAAATAAATAAGTGCATTTAAGTTGAGGAAGATTGTGTTAAAAAAAATATTTAATTAAAAAATTCCCATTTTTTTGTTTAAGCTTTCTTACTTTTGAACTAACCTGTAATGCTATGTGTGTACATTAAGGTGGCTCATACATAACCTATTGTATAATCAAAAGAAAAATAAGTTTTAAACTCCTAGATAAATACAAATGTATGTTAGGATAATGCTAAACAATCTAATTTTATCATAACTTTGTAAACTCCTAAGTTAAAATGATTTTGGGCAATAAATGAAATGAAATGAATGAAATGAAGGTGGCTCATAAAAGGGGAAAAAATTGCGAAATCACTATCCTCTGCGTATACCTTTTCAATCAATTATTTTTTATTTTTCCCAAACTTAATTATTTAGTTGCAGCTAAATTTGCAGAGAGAGTAACTGACAGCGAACAAATTCTTAATAAAAAATGCTAGCAAAACTTAATTCAAAAAATGTGTACTAGGTCAATCTAACTCTTAACGATGCTTGCAGGAAATGTAAAGAGCCGGGTACAAAAGAAACCCTGGATCATGTTGTTGTTGTTGTTGTATCAGCATATATATAATATATTTACATATATGGGAAATGTTGCTGAAGTGATATAAATCCGTGCCGTTCCGGCTACGTATAACCGACTGTCGTGGAAACGAAAGCATCTCCTATGCTGCTGGCCGGCTCTCTCAAAATCTAACCTGGGTGCTCTTAGTTTTGCTTCACTGAGCTGGAGCTTGGCCGGCACCTGGAATTCGCGAACAGTACGCGCATCTTGAGCGGGGCTATGAAAACATGTCCTACTGATGCATTGGGTTTTCTCCTGAACATACCACCGCTTCCAATCTTGATTTGAAGGGAAGCTCGCTCGAGTGCCTTAAGATTATCTGAACATAAAAGTGGGGATATGAAAGGACATTTAAATATCTTAGAAGACTTCCTACATAGTCCCATTCTTCATTGGGATGATATACTATCACCCAAACTAATACTCTTCAGGAACTTCCAAGTTATAATTAATGAACGCACAGACTGGAGAACTAATTCTATCACTTTCAAACCTAGCTCTCAGCTATGGTTTACTGATGGGTCCAAATTGGAAAATGGTAGAACAGGGGCAGGAATCAATGGGCCTAAATTCAAAAAATCGATTCCGATGGGACTCTGCCCAACAATATTCCAAGCAAATATACATGCCATTGAAATATGTGTGAGAGAATGGCTTAGCAGGAAAATGAGAGATACTCACATCTACATACTTTCAGATAGCCAAGCGGCTCTAAAAGCCCTTCTATCAACAATTATCACCTCTATATTGGTAAATTATTGCCTAAACCTTCTCAACACGTTAGGAAACCTCAACATAGTAACACTAGGCTGGATTCCGGGACATGAAGGACATGAGGGAAATCAAATGGCTGATGACCTTGCAAAACAAGGAGCAAATATGCAACTTACTGATCCTGAGCCTTTCTGTCGACTCACAAAAAGCCACATTAACGAAATGGGGAGAAAGAAAATTTGCTTCACACTGGCTAAACTGTGCCGGTCAGCGTCAAGCCAAACTTATTCCTAAGTCCCAACAAAGGAATATCTGACAAACTTCTCTCACTAAACAGAGTAGATCTGCGTCTTTTAACAGGATATCTTACAGGTCACTGCAGCCTGAGGTATCATCTAAATAATATTGGTCTATCCGAGACCAATGTCTGCCGCTTTTGCGAAATGAACATAGAAAGCTCAGAACATGTGCTTTGTGAATGTCCTGCGTTGGGCAGACAGTGACTTCATCACCTTGGTGGTATTGTAGTATCTCCATGCAATCTTTGGAACAACAAACCTAAAATTGTGCTAAAATTTTTAAAAAGCCTAAAACTCTAGGGTTACAAAAATAGGCCTTTCACATTAGATCAGCTCTGGTCGCAGTGCGTAATGGCCTTCTAATAATAATAATAATCTTGAGCGATTCATATTTTCGCTAAAAATACGACTCTAATCTGGTATCGCATTGGAGCAAAATGGTCGCTGCGTGGCTTTGGCCAGCCAATAAAACATAACCTAACTTGAATAAAAAAAAATATATAAAAAAACTACAACAACTCATAGCATATTTTAATGTAAATAATTAAAGCAAGATATAGTAGTTAAAGGAAGATATAGTATTTTATTGATATTTTGTGACTTTTTTTATATTTTTTATAATTTACGATTTCCACTAAATATTTTTGTCCAACCCAGATTTCGTGATTCCTGCATTAAAAATTTATTGCTCTCAATACTTCGTTAGATTATTTTTAAAGAGTTTTGCTGTATATCTCCAACCTCAAATTTCTCTTAAGTTGACGCCTTTTAATGGAAATCAATATTGCAATAAATGTTTTTTCCATAAAAAAGTCCATTTTTATATTCATTACTCTGTGCGAAGCCAAAATCACTTGATGAGAGTCATAAAATATACCCAGTTTTATGATTTGGGTGCAAAAATATGAATATTTTTTCTTTGTATGCAGGATGGGTCATCTTAATGTAAATATGTATGTATGTTTGTACATTAAAGTGAATCGTAATGCCAGTGGATGATGAACCTGACCTACAGATACAAATGCAGTGGGTGAAAATTATGAAATATTGTAATAAAGCAACTACGTAAACACAAACGGTAGAGTACATCTAAATGCATACACCCACATACATATGTACATAGATACCCATGCATATATACATAGATACCCATACGTATATGCATAGATACCCATACATATATACATAGATGCCATATATTTTGTGTATGTTATCAGCTCAAGTTTTACTACCGTAAGTATTATTTTATTGTCCGCTTAACCCCAACGTCGGCTATACTCATACGCAGTTTGTGTGTGTGTGTGCACATAAACGTATATAAAGGGTCATTATTTTGAGCGAATATCCACGAGAAAGCAAACTAACTCTAACTGTTTGCTGAATTTTGTCAAATTTTCAGATTTTACTTTGTCGGTTACTACATTTATTACTTTTTAATTGTGTCTGTGTGTGTGTGTGTGTAAGTTATTATAAATTTCACGAAATTGCAATCCGTTTTAATTAAATAATTAAGTAAGTCTTCTCAAAAGCACCCTTTATTTATGGTTCAACACAATTACCGCGTAATCGGTTTTTATTGTGTCAGCTGCTAGACATTTCCGGCTTGCACAAAGTTCACCCAATCAAAAACATGCAAGGCAATGCAAATGCATAATTACTAAAAAGCGCTTATGCAACGCGACAAAGCGCAAATGTGTTGGTATAGTTGCTAATCGGCGCACTCTTGCAGTCTCGAATGCATGCTTAGAACTTAATAACATTTTTTATAATTATTTTTTTGCTTTGATCTTTTAAGTGGATTTTTAAGATTTTTTTTCGCGGAGCTCATTTGAATTTTTAACTGTGTTAAATAACTATTACACTATGACTCATTGACAAGTTTTGTGTATTTTTTTTTTTTGTAATTTAATTTTAATAATTTTTTTTATGAAAGTATAGTTCATTCTCCGACAAAAACAATATAAATCGTATAGTAGTTACAAGCTTTCGGCGGATGTAAAAAAAATTCGTCAAAATTTCCGACTTTTTGAGAAAGATTAATTAATTTTTTGAGAAAAATTTCATAGTCCATGGAATTTTTTATAAGAAGGAAAACTAACAGCAAAAAAAAATTTTCAAGAATGAACACGATTTTTGAGCTACTAGAACCTTGCCATTGAGTGGGCTACACCCCTGCATGTTCAACTGCTTTTTTTTAATCCTCACATTTTAGGAATTTCGTTTGTTGTTAATCTTCACAAAGACAGAAACTTGGATTTATGTATATGTTTTTTATAGTAGAATTAACTTGAATGCATGAATGAAGTTGAAGTCCACCGCTCGACGTCATAGTATTTTGTGCCCTCTATTTATCGGAGTACCTCATCCAAACCACTTATTTATCTTAAGATCTTATTAAACTTAAGATAGAGCTGGTTTGGTCTGGGCATATACCTATGCCTTTCATCTAGCTGCATGTGGCCGAGATGTCTCAACCTTCTCACACTATGGCGCTGCCTTCAAAGAGGAGGTGTATTGGAGCTTCCGGAGACTAGTCGCAGAAACGACAGGTGTCAGTGGGTCATATCACAAGCCTGTGAAGATGACTGTCCAACCCGCAAAGTCTTCTAAAAATGCCCGTGATTATTCTCAGTTTATTTTACGGAGTGTTATGAGTTGCTCAAACCTATTTTTTATTATACTCCCTTAGTAAGGACTTCTTCTGGTGTAGACCAATAATTCGGTGGCATCTCTTAGCCAGCTCTTAATAGCAAGGAATGGACTCTATGTTGTCTCATAGCAAGAAAGGGCTCAAGTCCTATTAGTAACGAGGTGCCAGCCTCATTAGCTTTAACACATCTCCTACTTCGTTCCCAGTTATACCCCGTGTGTCCTGGGATCCATATGTGGATGCGACGGTGCGTTGCTAACTATTCAATTTCTCGATGCACTCAACAACCAGTGGGGACTTAATCTCACAGGATGACAGTGTCTTAAGTGCCACCTGGCCATCACTCCGAACGGCAGTTCGTACATTCCGGAGGTTTCTATCTAAGTTAACCTATGCACATAGACAGATGACATACACTTCCGCTTGGAAGATGTTGCAAAAACTATCCATCGGCGCAGATATTCCAACGCCTATGCCTTCTGATACTTTCGAGCTATCTGTATACCTGTGCAGGGTACACTCTTGGAGTTTCTTTTCAAGTGCAGGGTGTACTCCAGTTTACTTTATCATCCAGTTCAATGCTGAACTTCTTCTTAAATTTAATAATTTTAGTGATATCATCCATGGATAGCTGGGCAAGTGGGAGCTGCAAGCTCAGCAAATCTATGCTCTTAGGTGACATTACTTTTCCTTTACCCAAATTTGCCTTACGGTACGCTTGGTTGTTCGAGGTGTCAGCTCGAGCATCACCTCCATCGCAGTTATAGGGCAGGTTCGCATCGCCCCCGTGATGCACACGCATGTTAAGCGATGAAGCTTAGTACTGACTGCTGCTCACACTGTTGGAAGAGCGGTCCTCGACACCCACGCGACCGCTCCATATGTAATCAGCGGTCGAATTATCTTGAATGGTTTCGGAAGTCCCTTCACTCCAATCAGACAGGTTCAAAGAAGTGTATTAAGGTGAGCGCGATATCTGAGGATTGTAACACCAACTTTATTTTTAAATTTCGTCGGTTATGAAATTTTATTTATTTGCACGTGCAATCAATGGGCACCTAAGAAACTTCTCTCAATTTAGCGACATAAAAAGACCAGTGAATAGATGGAGAAGAATAGTTGCATAGTTAAAAATCGTTACTTTCAAAATTTTTTGCATTCATATCGATAAAAGTTTCCATTTCTGATGCAGGGAACGAAAGCGTATTTGTTAACAAATATTATAAAAATTTAAAGATAATTGTGATTAAATAAATATTTATTTAAATATACATGGTGGCGCAAAATTAATCATTCAATTTGATTTTTAAATAACTTTTTTACCAAATATAAAAGAAAACCGATTTTGAGTGATGGATAACTCGCTCCTGTTTGTTGTTGTTGTCGTCGCGTTGTCGTTGTTTTTGCTGTTATTACTACAGTTGTTGTTACTACTACAGTTGTTGTTACTACTACTACTACTACTGTTGTTGTTTTTGTTGTTGTTGTCACTAATGTTGTTGTTACTAATGTTGTTGTTACTACTACTACTACTACTGTTGTTGTTGCTGCTACTGTTTTTATAGTTGTTGGTGTTACTACTACTGCCGCGGTTGTTGTTTTTGTTGTTGTTATTTTTATTATTATTGTTTTTGTAATTGTTGTTGTTGTAGTTGTCTATTTGTCTCCTGCAGCTGCTTAGTTCACAAGTGTAAAATATATGTAATTGACGTACGACACCATTTGCAAAAATTATAAATCTTCCAATAGGGTGATTAATTTTGCGCCACCTTGTATATGCTAGGGACACATAAACACTTAATTCCACTTCAAATTGGCAAAAGATCGGCTACACCTGCGCATCAACATAACAGTAAGATCGATTACATTAATTTTTTCCCCCTTTTTATGACACAAAAACTTGTTTTTAGTTTAAATTTTGCAATTCAAAAATAATGCAGAAGAGCATGCACGTGCATACATACATACATTCATACTACTATAAATACGTGTGTTTTTGAGAAAATCGTGGCAACGATTAACCTTGGCAGTGAACCCGATCAAAAATAGCGGGTTTTGTCTGTTGCATCAAAATAACTTAAAATCACAACAATAAAAGACAACCAAAAATAAAATGGGCAAAGCGTTGTTGTTGAGTAAGGGGCAAAAATTCGGCGAAGTCGAGTAAATAAAATATGAAAAAAAGTGCGCAAAGATTCAATAAATATTTCGCCGGTAAATGGCAGCAGCTGAAATACATACAGGAATTACATACATATTTGTGTTTGTATTTGTATTTGTGTTGCAGGTAAACAATAATTAGCATACTCGTTTGTAGGTATGAAGAATTGTTGTAAAATAAAGAGTATTGCAAAGTTATGCAAGAAATTGAATACCTCAAATTAAATACCTCAATTGGCTTGGCTATTAAAATTTTCAACAAATTTATTCCTTTTCTATTTCTATTTCTATTATTTTCTATTTTCTCTCTAAACTATTGATTTGGTAGTACAGTACTCGTAATTTCGATTTTTAAAAATATTAATTGATTTATATGTTTACGTTTTTGCCAACATTTCCTTGACCTTTATACATAAGACATACATAGATACATATGTACATACATATATACATGACAATAATACTATAATTTGTTCTACATTGAACCTATCTATCTGCGTCTACAAGTGGCAATAGCTTCTTAAGCATTTTTCTATACAAGCGTTGATAACTCGAGAGTATTATCAATTTCTTTTGTCAATGTGAATGTACTTTTCTGCTGATAAGCAGCTCAATGATAATGTGCAAGAATATTACATTTACGTTCGATTTTCGTTTTTCGATTTTTGAATTTTGTGTATGTATCTGTTTCACGCCGTTTTTGATTGACGAAAACCAACAACGAACCACTTATTGCTAATTAACTTTATATTTATAGTAATAAGTTTTAGTAGCTTCAAACTAGTGAAAAACTAGCCGATTAGGTGACAGTACTTGTTCCAGTACTTGTTCCCACAATAGCCGTTGCTACGTTGCCGGAAATACTTCGATTATATAGTACTTCTGGCCAAGTCCTGTTTTAACTACATATTATAAGGGGACTTAGCATTACAACCTGAGTGATCTATTCTGCACCTTTAAGGGGACAATGTGAACCACACCTAAAGGTCAAGCTTTTTTCTACATTTCACATGACATTTTTTAATTTCAGACAAACTCAATTTGAACCATGGAAAGATACACAATCGAGAAACGCATTATACAGGCTTTTTATGAAAACGGGCGTTCAAATCAAAATGCATATCGCGCACTTCGTGATTTTTTCGGTCAATTTAATCGTCTAAGTGTGCGTACAATCGGAAAAATTGTGCAATAGTTTGAGCAAATCGGGTCTGTAGGAGATGGGAAAACACCAGTGCATGCTCGTACAGCTCGTACTGCCGAAAATATTGCTGCTGTTCGCGATAGTGTGGTTGAAGAGCCGTCCACCTCTACTCGTCGTCGTGCCCAACAATTGCACCTCTCACGCTCGTTCTTGATAAACATTATGCATAAAGACTTGAATTTACACGCCTACAAGGTGCAATTGACTCAAGAACTAAAACCTCTTGACCATTTCAAGCGTCGTCAATGGTCAGAATGATGGCAGGAAATGGCAACAGTGAATTACCAATTTTCGGAGAAAATCATCTTCAGTGATGAGGCACATTTTCACCTCAGTGGATTCGTCAATAAGCAGAATTGCCGCATTTGGGTGAATGATAATCCAAGAGTGAGAGCCGAAAAACCAATGCCCCCACAAAGAGTGACTGTTTGGTGAGGTTTATGGGCCGTATTTTTTCCAAAATGAGGCCGGTCAGGCAGTTATTGTGAATAGTGTTCGCTATCGTGAGATGATAACGAACTTTTTTTCCAGATTTATTGGAAAAAGCAATCACAAATTGGAGTGGTTGAATGAACCATGTAACTCGTACCCGCCGTGCACATATGCCGGATTTCATATTCAGAAAAGAAATGTCATGAAATTATCTACCATTATTATCTAATAAAAAAAAAATATTTGAAAAATATTTCTATTTTGTATTCATTTTAAGTATTCAAGCTGTTATTAAACTGATTACTGTTATGATTCAAAGTTCGTTGAAAGAGAGAAATTGTGAATTTTTTTTCACAACTTTTACTTTTCTCCTTCAAAACTGAGCAGATTTTTTGGTTCCACCTTCTTTTAGTCGAAACGCGGTGCGGCGTGCATAGCATTGAACTCCCAGCACCATAATTCTTCTGTTTCACACAAAGTATTCGGAGACAGCCACAATGTGTATAGTTTGAAACTAGTTGCCTAATAACTAGTCTCCACTTCTTACTACCGGGTTGACTTAATTTACATATAATATATGCATATTGAGTTGTCATTAACTGCTATTCACTAAAATTTTATATATTTATGGTGCTAAATTTGATAAGTTTCGTACCTTTCACACAGCTCATATTCACGCTTGGTTGGACTTTGAACAACAAAATTCTATCGGTAATGTTTGCTGGTTGATAAAAACCATTAGAGAACTCATTTAATAATGTACATATGTATGTACTTATATGTATGAATGCATGTACATATACAAACACATACGTACATCAACATTTTATTGTATGACGGTTTTTTTCGAGCATTTGCTTAATGTTTTACGACTAAGTGGATAATTATCGACAATCCTTATTATAGTAATTAGCGATGTATATAAGGTGTTCGCGAAATTTGGTTGGCGTCGAGTCGAAAGTTCATATTTTTATATTGATAACTCTTTATTGATTGGCAAAGGCGGAACTTCAGTGGTTTTTTGAACAGAAACATTCGTTAGTGCTTTCTAAGTTGTTTCTTGTCAAAGAGGTTAGTGACAGATTGACTTTCATGACAAATTTACAAATCCAGTTGGATAATAATGAATTAACTTAAAATAAGCCCAGTATTTGCTCGCCTCCTGCCTAATCTACACGGCACTGATTTAGGGTAGTTCAATAAATTGAAGAGATAAAGGTGGAAAGAAATAATGAGACATACATTTTTTTAGAAGCCTTTGAATCAATATTTTCCTAGCAGCAGAGGGGATAGTAGTTTATTTTTGTGGTTCTGGATAAATCTAATCATATTTTCAATTCAACCTTAAGGTGGCTAGAATTAATGCTTTGGATATATCTTAACTATCATCTTCATCATCGGTTCCTGTTTCTCCCACTGGAGAATAGGGTCTTTAGTAAAACACTTCCATCTGGATCTAATTTCTTCAAGAAACTTGATTTCGTTCCAAGTTTTTCTTGAACTTTCAACTTTCTTCTGATCCGATCTCCTCCAAGATATTTTTGTACGGCTAACCTTGAGAACAACTTGTGGATTCCAAACCAGCGCTTCATGACAGATTTCATTTCCGTACTTGCATATTTTAACTATAATTGAAAATGAGATTTGTACTTCTACCTCGACTTATTTTGTACCCTCTACTCAGCACAGTAACTCATCCAAACACAGTTTCCTTAATAAACCTAAGATAGAGGTGGGTTGGGCTAAGCGTGCGTGACTTTCTTTCGGTCGCATATCTCAACCTTAGTCGCGCTGCAGCGTCACATTCGAGAAGCAGGTGTTTTGGAGTCTCCTGGGACTGGTCGCAGAAAAAACAGGAGCCAGCTTACCATATCCCAAAATCTCTCACAAAACAGTCGACAACCTCCAAGGTAGCCGCACATTTTTTAACGATATGGCTGAGTCATTTCACAAAAAGGTAACATGGGTTCCTAGCCATCGCGACATTGAGGATAACTGTAGAGCGGATGAGCTAGCGAGACTCGGCACCAAATTGACTGCTGAGTATATAGACAATGACATAGGGATACCCTTACAAACATGTAAGCTACTCATCCTTAAAGAAATCATAAAGAAAGCAAACGAAATATGGCGTAATGAAGCCACCTGCAAAATCGCCCGTCAACTGTAGCCGATTCTCAATCGTAAACTCACGGAATCTCTGCTAAGCTGAAATAAGCTGTGGCTGACTCTCAATGTTAAACGCACGGAACTTCAACTAAGACGAGATAAGCACAGTCTTAGCACACTGATTTCAGTCATAACGGGGCACTGCCTAATAGGTAGACACGCCCAAAGGATGGGTGTGCAAACGCAGGACTTCTGCAGAAGTTGTCTAGAGGGGTTAGGAAGTGATGATCCCGCACCTACTGTGCCACTGTCTTGCTCTATCCAGACGTAGATTTACTACTCTAAGTAAACAATTTTTTTATTAGTTTAGTTCTGCAGAAATCAGAGATATTTCAAAATCTTTTACAAAGCACACGCTGGTTTTAGGAGAGATATGGGCAAGCTTCCCACGCGGCATCACAATGGGCTATGAGTCTGAGTGTGTGCCACAGGACAACTGCTTCAACCTAACCTAACCTTACCATAACCCAAGACTGTGCAGATGAGCACGCAATGTGCTGGGATCTGTTAGAATGCCCGTGAGTATTCTTAGTTAACCCTTAGGGAGGGTTATGAGTTGCCTGAACCTCTTTTGATTATACCCTTCTAGTAAGGACTTCGCCTGGCATAGCTCCATAATTTGGTACCAGCTCAGGTCTTTTAGCCTTAGCTCTTCACTTCTAAGTTTCTCCTTGATGGCGTGTTATCAGATAGCAAGGAAGTGCTCAGGTCTTATTAATAACGGCGCTGCAACCTTTATAAACAATGCAACCACTAATGCGTTTCCAGTTATAGCCTTGTGTCATCTGACACATATGAGCCGGTTGCGATTGTGCATTCCTAGAAAATTGAATTTCTCGATGAACTCGAGGATTATTACAAGCCTACATTTTTACAAGCCATTCTGTTGGTACACTCTTCATATGAACGTATGGGAATTTTCATTTCAATCTGCCAATTCATCTTTGTTTACAAGCCGTTTCGTATCGACGTGTCACAGTATTTTCTACAATGGAAAAAAATCAAGCATCGTGCTTTGTGGAAAGTTTATAAGCAAAGGAAATTTAAGAACGAATGTTGAAAGTGTATAAGGACCTTTCGCCAGCAATTAGTACAGTAGAAAGATGGGCTGCTGAATTTAAAGTTGATCGTATAAGCCCTGAAGACAATCCACTTCAAGGAAGTCCAAAACCTACAGTAACACGAGAAATCGTAGAAAAAATACAGGACATTTTATTGGAAAATCGTCGAGTGACTGAAAGAGATTTGGTGCAAGCTGTAGGCATCTCATGGGGCAGTTGAAGCAATATTTTGACGGAAGTATTTCGTTTCAGAAAGCTGGATGCCGCATTCGCTAGCAATGGAACCAAAACGCATTCGAATGCGACTTTCTCAGCAACATTTAGAGCGTTTTCGAAAGGATAAAGTGGATGTTGTACATCGATTCATAACTATGGATGAGACTTGGGTCTATCACTATAACTCTAAATCAAAACAAGAAGCTAAAGAGTTGTATGAACCTGGTTCTTCGGCTCCAAAACGAGTTCGTGTCCAGAAATCATTCGAGAAGTTGTTAGCATCAGTTATTTGGGATGCGAAAGGAATTTTGTTTGTGGATTTTTTGCAAACTGGTAAAACAATAAACTCTGAATATTACTGCAAGTTTTAAGACCAGCTGAAGGAAAAAATTTATGAAAAATGACACAGTTTGCAAAAGAAAAAAATCATTTTCATCAGGACAATGCATCGCCGAATGTCTAAAATCCATGAACCAAACTTCAAATTGTTGAAGCATCCACGGAATTTACTAGATTTAGCCCCTATCGGCTGTCATTTGTTTCCAGACCTAGAAAATGCATGCGTGGAAAGCGTTTTTCATCAAACGATGAGGACCAGTTAGACATATTTATCAGGGGTGCAAATGTCATCAGTTACGTCCGAATGAGCAACGATAGATCTCTAAAAAGGATCTTCGATACAAATCCACAAGGCGACAGAAGAAGAGGCCGATGACATCCAATCAGAGAGAGAGAGATGACATCGAAAGCCACTTTGGAGCTATGGGCATATCTGATGTCAAACGAAAAGCTGATGACCGAGTGACGTGGAGACGAATTGTAACGGAAGCAATGGTGCACCCCGAACTGTGGTGCTATGATGATGATGACGATGATGAAGAGGTCATAACAGCTATGGAATCATCTTTTGCCGCTCTTCCAGATGCTTACTTCAGGGATGGAATTCTCGAATTGGAATCTCGCTGGAAAAAGTGTATTGATGTGCAGTGAGACTGTACTGAATAATAGAGCTTATTTTAAACCATTAAATTATCTTTTTCTTAGCGAACCGCAAAACTTATTGAACAACTCAGAAGTGTCTCATAATCGAGTACCTACTACGCCAGGCCATAAACCACGTAATTACACTTGACAACCTCTCGCCCTAATTATTACTATTTTTCTCAAAGTTCTATTGGTGAGTATAATAAGCGAAAGTTATATTATATATTTATATGTATATTAAAATACACAGATTTGTAACTGTATTGCAAGCACAGAATTTATCATTCTTTATTGATCGGTTGTAGTGAAATTGCCTTTTAATTGCTGAAGGCGCTGCTGTAAATGCTTCGTAGGGCGTATTTTTGATATTTCACAATGATTCCCATGTAAAGTATATATGTATATATATTAAATATATATCATATATATATAGCTATACTCGTATATATTTGCTTACATATGTAGCCATTTACACGCTCACAAGCTTCACATGACTAATTTTTTCTAGGCTGCCTTTTTCAACGCCCGAGCATGCACTGATAGTCGATAGTCCTATACTTACGAGAATGTGCTTGTTTTTACATTGAAATCGAATAATTAAGCTTGAAAATGAAATAATTAAGCTTGAAAAGCGGAATTAAACTTTGAACGCTTCGTTGCATTTGCCTGTGCGTGTGTGTGTGTGGTCAACTACGTTTCGAAATCCAAGTCTTGCAAGTAAATACTCATACAAAATATTGCCCATGACTGACTGAATCGTAGCATTTGATTCACTCCACATGAATTTCTTTGTTTTAATAAAGTACGTACATATGTAGATATGTATGTATGTCTGTATGTATGCAAGCATGGAAATACAATATTTTATTTTATTCCTTATCGCTGCAGCGGCCAAAGCAAAAGAGTGCGATAAAATACTTCCATATTGCGACTGTTGAAACTCAGGGCTGAAATTTGAGCTAATTTCTAATTGAATTATGCGATAGTGGTGCACTAACAACTGGAAAGTGATGTTGACATATTTTTTTAATTTTCAAATGGTCACTTAATTATCACAATATAGGTTAATTGAACTGAATTTGTAAATTTTTTTAAATATATTTTTAAAATTCTTTTAAACAGTTTTTCGGTTCCATAGAAGGTATCTCTAAAAGGCACCTCCGAAGGTACTCAGAAATTGCCATTGCTGCCATCCAACTCGCTTAAATTTTTGATATTTTTGAATATTTTCTGGTTAGGGATGAAAATATGCTTTCAATGCTCCGATTTCCAGAACTTTGAAAGCATGATATTTAAATCGCGTTGAAGTTGTATCGGCATAGATTTTTCTTCAACAAAGAACCACTTCAAACTGTTACTAAATGAATTGTTTACCTAAATTTGAAGTATTCTCTCTTACTCTTTCTCTGTAAATTTTAAAAAAGGTTACCTTTTCTTTCGTTTATTACAATGATACTAGTAAATTATAAGTTCAATTTATTTTTTATTGAATTATTCAACATCAATCAGTTTTTCATAGTCTGTAAGAAATACTGCACTTTTTAAATTATTAAATGAGTAAACAAATAAATTGTTGAGATATTGGGTTTTTGAATAGAAGCATAACAATTTGAAATTCCGATCAATTTAAAAATCATATAATATTTTTATGATCGGTGATGCGGTATTAAACTTGCTTCCGATAAACCTGCAGGCAAGATACATTGCGCGCAATGCGACATTAAGACTGAGCACTTTAGGTAAGCACAGACTACAGCCGCGGTAAAGCCCTGATTAACATGTTGTAGCTTCCCGGACAGGTGGACTATGCAGTCCTGCCTATACTTGCCATTATAACGTTCACGTCCCTCCTACCCTCAAAGGAAGAGTGGGAACTTGACCAGGTAAGACAGGGCGAGTTCATTCTTGTATACAAAGATGGCTGAAAGCGCGAGGGCAGGGTGGGCGGAGGTGTATACTCAGAACATCTGGGTATCTCCTACAGTTTTCAGCTCCCCGACTATTGTATTGTCTTTCAGGTACAGTGTCATGCGATACTTGGATATGATATCTACATTTTCACTAATAACCAGGCAGCGATAAAATCCCTCAGAAAGTAGTCGACAACCTCCAAGGCAGCCATGAAATGCCGCACATCTGATGATAACATGGGCTCCTGGCCATTGCGACATTGAGGGGAACTGCAGAGCCAATGAACTAGCGAAAATCGGTACCAAATTGATTGATGAGTACATAGGTAATGGGTCTATGCAAATATGTAAACTACTTATTCTTTGAGGAAATTGTAGGAGCAGCGAATGAAAAATGGCGTAATGAGGCCACTTACAGGATCGCCCGATAGCTGTGGCTGACTCTCAATGTTAAACGCACAGAACTTCTACTAAGACGAGATAAGCACAGTCTGAGCACACTGATTTTAGTTATAACGGGGCATTGCCTAATCCGTAGGCACGCCCAGAGAATGGGAGTGCCAACGCAGGACTTCTGCAGAAGTTGTCTAGAGGAGGAAGTGGAAGTGATGATCCCGCTCGTACTGTGCCACTGTCTTGCTCTATCCAGCCGTATACCTACTACCATTATGGGTAGACAATCCTTGAATGAATTGAAATAATTGAGCTCTATTGAAATCAAGGATCTTAATAAAATTTTTGAAAAGTACACACTGATTTTAGGAGAGATAAGGACAAGCTTCCAGTATCATCACAATGGGCTATGAGCCTGAGTGTGTCCCATAGTGCACAATCGCTTCAACCAAACCTGACATATTGTCGGCAAATGTCAAACTATTCAAAGCTTTTATTTCTAACACAATGGAATTCCCGATGTTCTTTGACAATTGTGTTTACAGTTATTGACAATTGTATCTACAGTTAACTATAAAATACGTGTAACAGTTAACTATACCTACCGGGGCCGCCGTACCCGTATGAATTCGTGCGTGACTAACATTCGGAGGCGCGCACCTTCGGATCTCCGTTCATGAAACAGCAAATAATAGAAAAAGTTTTCCCTCAGCAGATAACGGTAAACCTCCGAGTGAATTTTTGCTATGAAAAGGCTTACCATTTGCCGTTCAGAATCGTCATAAAGCTGTAGCTCCCTGCATTTGTGGAACAACATCAAGACGCACGCCACAAATAGGAAAAGGAGCTCAGCCAAACACCGAAAAAGGGTGTAAGCACCTTTTGGCTGGTTTGTTGGAAAACAGAGAGCTCTTTTGATGGAGAAAGAATACACTAGGATATCCTTTCCCGCACTATTCTCATCAGACGTAACACTACCTAGGTTGGTCAAATCTTCGATCTGTTCAATTTCTTTGCCATGAAGCACAAAATTGTTATCATTTTTGGAGTGCATTTTTATTGATTTTGTTTCGTCGATATTGATTTTAAGTCCAAATTTACCCTACTCGGCGGGGAGAGCGTGGAACTTTGCTTGCATGTCAGAGAGCCTCACTGATAATAAGCAAATGCCAATCGCATAAGCGAGCTGTTCTTGATCCTCGATGAAGTTACAGCAGATAACTTAACTCTTATCGTCTACGGAATTGTGTAGGATGTCATCAATAACAATAAGAAAGAGGATCGGTGAAAGCAAACATTTTTGTCGAACACTTGCGCTGGGTGTGGTGCTGTTGTGGATTATTCTCACATTTGAAATCCGCGTTAAAGCTATCAGCTTCTCAGGAACACCTCTACACCTGAGCGTCTCCTGAGTGTTATAGTTATGTCATAGTTTATTGGTATGCCATACTGTGTAATTTGTGTAAAACTACATTAATTTTTATTAAAAAAATTGCATCATGCAGACTTCATAATTTGTTGGTTGCTGCTTAACTGAACCATAAATTATGCATTGACTTTGGCATTTACCACGTACCACAGGCAAGTACATTTAACTATTTGTCCTACAATTTCAGTCAGTTTCTAGAAGCATCTAAGCAAAATTACAAACTGTTGTTATTATTTAACTTTTTTGTTTTGGCTTTTATGGCGTTTATTTTGGCACAGTTTTTGGTTTTTCATTGCCTACAGCCAGCCAAATTGGCAATTGTTGCTGACATTAACCCACACAGGCACTAGCACACATACATACACCGGCATTTTGGCTCAAACACTTACTATGTAGTGATATACACATACAAATGTACAGTAGCGAGCAGAAGTTAGTGAATGTTAACTTTTTTGTTTTAACATTTACAAAGTTTTTTAAGTAAAATGTTTTTTTTTCTAATTTTTACGAAAGAAAAATAATGAAATGTTTTTCAAGCTAAACATTTTTTATATATTTTTTAATTTTTTATATTTACAATATTATTTTAATAATTATGTTCATTCTCTATCTAAAACGATATAGATAGATACTTAACATTATAAAGTGGAAATTTTAAATGACTAAAAAATTGCATAAATTTTAATAATTTTTTCTGTCAATTTTTTCCACCTCAATCCTAAACGATGAATTTTTGTGGAAGAAAATACCCAAAAACGTTTGCAAAAAATTAAAAAGCATCAACTCCAATTTCTATAAATTTCATTTGCTTTATGAAAAATGCTGTAAGAGCTGCAAATAGGGGGAAAAAAAACAAAAAAATTAAATCAACGCGATTTTTCAGGCGCTTAAAAGTGCAAGTGCTAAAACCTCAAAATTCTTATTTTATAAAACTGCATTGTCGAGATTTTTCTAAAAATTCAGTTTTAAAACTATAAATTTTATGTAAAAATTTGATGAATTTTTAAAACTTTATTTTTAAGTTTATACTATAATTCAATGTACTATAAAACCATACTCGAAATTTTTCTAAAATTTCATTTTGAAAAGTATAAATTTTTGATGAAAATTAGTTTTTATAAAGTTTGGAAGTTTGATATATGTAAAAATAATAATAAAAAAAGATTTAACTCAAAAAACATTGTAAATCTTAAAAGTAAAAAACTTAAAGAATTTTAACTAAAAAAATGTAGACCTTAAAATTAAAAATTTTAACTCAAAAAACAGTTTAAATCTTAAAATTCAAAAACTTAAAAAATTTTAACTCAAAAAACATAATGAAACATTAAAAATTATAAAACTTAAAAAGTTTAACACAAAAAAAATTGTAAATTTTAAAATTAAAAATTAAAAAAAAATTTAACTCAAAAACATTGTTAATCTTAAAATTAAAATAATTGAAAATTTTTACTCAAAAAAATTGTAAATTTTAAAATTAAAAAATTTTATAAAATTTAACTCAAAAACATTGTTAATCTTAAAATTAATATAATAGAAAATTTTAGCTAAAAAAAAGTGTAAATTTTAATATTAAAAAATTTAATAAAATTTAACTCAAAAACATTGTTAATCTTAAAACTAAAATAATTGAAAATTTTAACCTAAAAAAACATTGTAAATCTTAAAATTAAAAAACTTAAAAAACTCTTTAAGACCCGAAAAAAGTTTTAAATTTTAAAATTAAAAATTTAAAAAAAAATTTAACTCAAAAACATTGTTAATCTAAAAATTAAAATAATTGAAAATTTTAGCTAAAAAAAGTGTAAATTTTAAAATTAAAAAATTTAGTAAAATTTAACTCAGAAACATTGTTAATCTTAAAACTAAAATAATTGAAAATTTTAGCTAAAAAAAAAAATTGTAATATTTAAAAACTTACAAAATTTAACTCAAAAAACATTGTATATCTTAAAATTAAAAAACTTTAACACACAAAAAAAATTGTAAATTTTTAAATTAAAATACTAAAAAAAAATTAACTCAAAAACATTGTTAATCTTAAAATTAAAATAATTGAAAATTTTAACTCAAAAAAAATTTTAAATCTTAAAATTAAAAAACTTTAAGACCCAAAAAAAGTTTTAAATTTTAAAATTAAAAATTAAAAAAAAAAATTTAATTAAATAACATTGTTAATCTAAAAATTAAAATAATTGAAAATTTTAGCTAAAAAAAAGTGTAAATTTTAAAATTAAAAAATTTAATAAAATTTAACTCAGAAACATTGTTAATCCTAAAACTAAAATAATTGAAAACTTTAACTCAAAAAAAATTGTAATATTAAAAAACTTACAAAACTTTAACTCAAAAAACATTGTATATTTTAAAATTAAAAAACTGTAAATTTTTAAATTAAAATACTAAAAAAAAATTAACTCAAAAACATTGTTAATCTTAAAATTAAAATAATTGAAAATTTTAACTCAAAAAAAATTTTAAATCTTAAAATTAAAAAACTTAAACAATTTTAACTAAAAAAAGATTGTAAATTTTAAAATTTAAAAATTTAAAAAAAAATTTAACTCAAAAAACATTTTAAATCTTAAAACTAAAAGACTTAAAAAAATTGTATTCAAAAGACATTGTAAAGGTTAAAAAATAAAAATGTTAACTCAAAAACATCACAAACGCTAAATAACGCATTATTCGCTCAGTTTTGCTCGCTACTGTATGTTGTACGTCCAAGCCATTAAAGCATAGCACAGAAGGGTACGGGTATTCATCCAACTGCGTGTGAAATTTAAGTCAAGCAAAGCAATTGGCAATGTAATTGTTATTGTAATTATTAATGGTAATTGTTGTTGCATATATTTTTTAAATACCTTACATATATTTAAATTACTATAAAGTCATATTTGATATTATAATTTTTATGAAAATGTTTTTATAAGCCTTGGAAATGATGACAGACAGACGACTGCGCATGGGGGGGGGGTACGTGGGAATGGACGGAGTGATGTGCATGCAATTTGATAGAAGTGCCATTATGGGTAAGGAAAATGCCTGCTTGTGCTGATGAGCAACAATGCCATTGTCAGCGCAATGGATTATAAGCACGCAGGCTACCAAAGGAATGCGTATGTGTGTGTGTACGGACTTTTTATTGTGTGTGTGTGTGTATATTTATTTATTTCACGCTTTTATTTACTGGTATGTATGTATGCACGCCGTGGTCGAATGGGCTTGTGCGTGAAAACCGCTTGTTGAGTTTGGGTTCAAAGCTCAATCTGGACAACAAATTTTGGAATCAAAGCATAGAAAACGTTTCTGTGTACAAAATAATGTGGAAACACTAGAAGGTGCGCGAGCTGCCTCCCTTTCCGCTAACAGATCTGGGCTAGACAATTTCAACACATGGAAGCTTAATTGTTTTAAATTTATTCTTATCGACTTCTATTGGTTTTTTGTGTAGAAACAATTTTCGGAGGATTGTTTTGGGAATTCTGTTTTGTTTTAAAGTTGGTGAATTTTTATAGTCGAGTTTCGTTAGACGAAAGAGCTGAGCGTTGTAGCTTATTTTTTTAATTTTTCCGTAGCCGAATGGGTTGTTGCATGGCTACCATTCGGGAGTGGGAAGATTCGAATCTCCGTGCAGGAAACAGCAAACACGTTTTTTTCTAATAGCGGTCGCGCCTCGGCTGGCAATGGTAAACTTTCGAGTGTATTTCTGCCACGAAAATGTTCCTCATAAAAACCATTGGCCGTTCGGAGACGGCTTGAAGCTGTAGGTCCTTCTATTTGTGGCGCAACATCAAGACGAACTCCACAAATAGGAGGAAGAGCTCGGCCAAACACCCAACAGAAGTGTACGCGCCAATAATTTTTTTTTAATTACAGGCGCCACTCGCTAGACAACGGTAATCCTCTGAGTGTAGCAGCGATGAAATACCTTCTCTTAAAAATCTATCTGCCATTCGGAGGTAGCATACAAATTTATTCTGTAATTTTGGAGTAAAAAACAATTTTTCCAAATATGTCCTTCGGTCTCTCAACTTTATTGATCTCATGCCAACATATTCGGCAGGTCTCATCCTTATAAGTCTCAAGCCCTTAGAAATTCGTAGGTCTTAGTCATAATTTAGATAAAATTTGTGGGAGATTCGGCAAGTCGAAGCACTCAGCCTGGAAGACCATTGTACTAAACCCGGATAGATTACAGTGGAAAGAATAGCGAGACAAGATGGATCCAGTGTGGATAGTAAGACCGAAAAATTTGTTTTGAGGTCACTCTTCCGCACAGTTTTTAGCTTCATTGATGAATCTTAAGAGATCCGGAAGAGGAAGAGTATGAACTTAAGCCATACTTAGTACATTGCACCCGAATAGCCTAAGTCTGATTCTAGAAAACGCCGGACAGATACAGTGTCTGCAGTGCCTTCATTTTCACGATAGGATAGGCACACTGAGTCTCCAGTGATTCCTATGGAAGCCATATGCTGACCACAGGTGTTGGGCCCTGTGATTACACCGATAGGATAGGCACACTGAGTCTCCAGTGATTCCCATGGAAGCCATATGCTGACCACAGGTGTTGGGCCCTGTGATTACACCGATAGGATAGGCACACTCAGTCGCCAATGATTCCCATGGAAGCCATATGCTGACCACAGGTGTTGGGCCCTGTGATTACACCCACCAGTACTCCAGGTTCTTACTACTGAGTTTTAGAAGATATCGCTAGTCTCTTCTTTAGTTCACTTACAAAGAACTGAAAAACTCCGCCGGAGCCCAAATCAGACCAACGCCTTCTGTGGGGAGACCTCATTAAGTTGTCAATCCATAGTTGAGCTGATGCAGAATTGACACCTAGAAAGGTTTCAGGACCCAGTGCTATGCTTGCAAAGTCTTCATTAGAGAGTTTATCAGCCAGACAAACTTTGTTGTGTTTTGCAACACTGTTCAGTTTTGTTTAACATTCACCGACTAAGTTCGGAGAGCAGCGTAGATTAGAAAGGGCTCTCAGTGCAGCTTAACTGCTTGTTATACTTACACATCTACTTGTATAGGGTGGGCCATGTAAAATTTGCTTTTTGAATTGGCTATAAAAAAAACGAATCAGAATTTTTTCAAACTTTTTTTTTATTTTGAAGATTAAACATTGTCATTTATGAATGAAAAATAATATCGTTCAAATGACTGTCACGACTGGCTTTACAGTAGGCCATTCGATCAACCAATTTTTTAAGCACATTTTCGATTGTTTGGGCTCCAATTTCATGAATGGCAACTTCGATTTCGTGTTTTAAAGCATCAATTGTCTCTGAATGGTTCGCATAGCATTTGTCCTTAACGGCTCCCCACAAAAATAGTCCAACGGGCTTAAATCATAGCTCCGAGGCGGCCAATTGATATCGGAATTTCGGCTGATTATTCGGTTTTCAAAAACGGTAGCCAAAAGTTCGAGTGTAACTTTGGCAGTGTGACAAGTTGCACCGTCCTGTTGAAACCAAATGTCGTCCATGCCATCCTCTTCAATTTTTGGAAAAAACTCGTTGAGCATGTCACGGTAACGCTCGCCATTTACTGTAACCGCGGCTCCTCGCTCATTTTCGAAAAACAAATTGGCCCGATGATGCCGCCAGACCAAAAACCGCACCAAACAATGACTCGTTGTGGATGCATTTGCTTCTCTACAGTAACGTGTGGATTTTCTGAGCCGCAAATCCAACAATTTTGCTTACTGACGTAGCCACCGATGTGAAAATCAGAAAAGAAGAAGAAAACTCACCACTTTGGAAATAGGTTTTCAATATTTCCCAATTTTGTTCAAGCGTATAGCGTCATATATATGCAATGGGTGCTTTTAACTAGAAGAACGTATGACTATAATGTTGATAAGTAGTCAATCGGAATAAATTACAAAAAGTATATGAGGGCTCATTTTTCTTCCTCTTTAATTCAAAGGGTTCAGGTTCAAAAGTTTTATTATAAAAAATAACTAAAACTTCAGTACGCACTAATTATTCTCAGACTCAAAAGAGTACTTATGAAAATTCATTTAAAAGCATTCCCCTAAATATATATATTTAATATATTTCAATATATTTGCTTATGAATTATGAAGTTACAAGCTTCTTGTGTACTTAGTTCATCAGAAAGCTTTTAACTAAAACAAAGTGCGAAAATTTTACTCAGTTGCAAAACTAGCGATGGAATAATAGATGAGAACATGTGAGACCATCGGTAGTAACTAGTGGTGGGACTATTCGAATAAAAATTATTCGAATAATAAAATCTTTTATTCGAGAGGTATTCGTAATTCGAATAATATTTATTATATAATTATATATAAATGAATATATAGTGAGGTATTCGAATAGTAAGGTATTCGAATAGTAAGGTGGTATTCGAATAGTGAGGTATTCGAATAGTAAGGTATTCGAATAATGAACTAATCGAATTATTTGAAACGAATAGTATTATTCATTTTATTCGAATAATGTTTATTCGAATATTATTCGAAAATAATCCCACTCCTAGTAGTAACTATTCATCATTTCCGTAAATTGAGAACTCTAACACTTCATCACAATAAAATCTTAAATTTGAATGGAAAATAAAAAACCAAATTGCGTAAGTAAGTACAAATAAAAATTGTTATACTCCTATTGAAGAACCCCTCAGGCATGAAAATGCGAGTGCGTAATTCACAGAGTGCGAAAGACAAATAAAGAGGAATAATTAGCAGGCTGTCAGGCATATGCTTTCGTTGGTAATTTTCCTTAAGTTTTGCTTGCTTGCAACTTTTTAATAACTTTATGAGCAAATAAGTTGCGAGTAGCTATGAACGAGCAAGGAAGAAATGCGATGTTTGTGTTGGAAAAATATTTCTATATTCTCAAGTTGCCCACTATAAGGACTCTAAAAGGCATACGTGCGCACATATATACATTTTCTCTGAAAATTGGTTTACTTGTAGTCTTGAGTATTATAAGAAGTCAAAGGAAAAAATGTTGGCAAAAACATTTTGTTATTTAGAAATTTATTCAATGTTGAAAATGAAATTTAGAGTACAGAGTATTGAGTTTTTCAAGCTAAGATATCTTCGCCTTTTTAGTTTTGATATTTTTCTTATTTGTTAGGATAATATATAATTCTTAAAATAAATTTTTTGTCCAAAAAAATAATGTTTTTTTTCCTTCAAGAGTATAGAGTTTATCAAAGTGATATATCATTGTTTCTTTTTAACATTTTTATATATATTTTTTTAAATTGTTTTTGATAAAATATACTTATTAAAAACAATTTTTTTTTCAAGAATGTTTTTTTCTTTTTAAGAGTATAGAGTTTGTCAAAGAGATATATCTCCGTTTCTATTTTAAATTTTTTATATTTTTTTTAAGATAAAGTGAAAACAAAAAACAAAGGCTCAATAAAATGAATTTTTTTTTAATTTTCAATTTTATTTTTTTTTGTAATATATACTTCTTAAAAACGATGTTTTTCTTTCCAAAAAATTTTTTTTTTCAAGAATGTTTGCTTTTCTTTTTAAGAGTATAGAGTTTTTCAAAAATGTATATTTTCGCTTCTTTTTTGAAACTGCAATAATTTTTTTTATTGCAATGTTTTTTAAAAACATTTTTTGATTCTTAAAGAGTAGAGTTTTCCAGAATGTTATATATTCGTTTATTTTTTTAAAGTTTTTATAATTTTTTTAATGTTTCGGTTTCTTAAAGAGTTTAGAGTTTTCAAAGTGATATATCTTCATTTCTGTTTAAAAATTTGTATAATCTTTTGTTTTTTTATTAACATTTTACGATAAAATATTCTTCTTCAAATAAATTTTTTCTTCAAAAAATAAATTTTTTTCTTAGGGAGTATAAAGTTTCACAAAATGATATATCTTCGTTTCTTTTTTAAATTTTTTATAATTTCTTTAAGATAAAGTAAAAAACAAAAAAAGTGAAAAACAGTGTTCAATGAAATTTAATGTTTTGTAAAACATTTTTAATTTTAAATTTTTTTGTATAAAATATACTTATTAAAAACAAATTTCTTTTTTTTTAATTTTTTTTTCAAAATTTTTTTTTCAAGAATCTTTTTTTTCTTTTTAAGAGTATAAAGTTTTTCAAAGATATATATCTTCGTTTCTTTTTTTAAATTTTTATAATTTGTTTTTATTGCAATGTTTTAGAATATACTTCTTAAAAAAATGTTTTTCTCAAAAATATGTTTTGTTTTTTAAAGCGTAAAGAGTTTTTCAAAGTGATATATCTTCATTTCTGTTTTACAATTTTTATAATTTTTTTATTTTTTTTTGTAAGCTTAGGATAAAATATTCTTCATAAAATAAAATTTTTGTACAAAAAATACATTTTTTTCTTAAGGAGTATAGTTTCTCAAAATGTTATATCTTCGTTTCTTTTTTTTAAGTTTTTATAATTGTGTTAAGATAAAGCAAGAACAAAAAAAGTGAAAAAGAATGTTCGATAGAATAAAATTTTTAAACAATTTTTTTCAATGTGTTTTGTGAAAATTTGGATAAAAAAAAATTGTGGTTTAAAAAAAATGTTTATTAAAAAAAACTGGTTAAACAAATTTTTTTGAGTGTATTTGGTAAAAATTTTGACCAAAACAAATTTCTTTAAAGGTATTTTTAAATGTGTTAATAAGAAATGAAGATATTCCACTCAGAAAAAATTATACCAAATCTCAATTTTATAAAAAAAATTTCAAAATTTGTTCAGTTTACCACTCATTATAATCAAGCCTACAAATAAACCAATTTCAAGAAAAAATTACGAAAATGTTCAAAATACTTGGATAACTTGACCTGGAATCGCCTTAAAGCAAGCCTGCTGAGGTCAAAAAAGCAGTAAAAAATAATTTCAAGTGATAGGTTTTTAGTGATCGAAGCAGTTTCTTGAATCTTACTATGAAAAGCAGGGCATGCGCGTTGGAAAAGTACAAGATGCTCCACATTAGGGTGAACTGAAAAGCAGGTCCTTCTCGGAACGCTTATATGTCATGCCTTGTGTTGAGCAGCGATACATTATAATGTGACGTCATACGTAGACAGAGATACCATTTTTGCCACGACGGTCGGTTCTGCGTTACCGAAACGACCCGGACTTATATCCGGCCAAGAACTGTCACACCAGTATTATTCAAAAATTGTGAGATACATTTTTGTATACTGTTCCCACAACAACAACAACAACGATTTTTTCAACGTTCTTGTTGTGACCTCTTATGTATGGGAAACTTGGCCAAAGCTGTTAACAAAAATAGTTATCATTATTCGTATACTATCGTGTGTTTGAGGCATTGAAAGGCTAGTGTGGCTTGAAGTCATGACGTGCCCATTACATAGCACAGAACCACGGTGTATGTATGTATGTCACTAACACATACATATGCATAAATATTCTTCACAGAAATGTGCTGCAGTACCTTGGAAATTTAAGCTTAAATGAGCAGATGATATGCGTACGTGGCTGCTTGCCTACGTATTTTGCCCACAGCTCATCTATATTTACTTCTTACGAGCTGCATGTGAACATAAAAACGAATAAACAAAAACAAGAATTCACATTTCGCAAATGACAGTGCACGTACACATATCACTGGCTTGAGAAATTCTGCGAAGCAATTCTTTCACAACTTTTTCTCATTTAAAATTTAGTTTTCGATTCTTAAGCAGATATGCAAATTTCAGTTTACTAAACAGAAAATAGTGAGCGCAGTAAAATTAGCAATTTGAATGAATGAAAAAGTAGGCGGCTTTGCCTACACTATGGCGTAACGGCAACTAAACTTTTCACGGAAATTCGAAGGTAAATGAGATTAAAATTAATTCGAGAATTTTGTTGCAGAAATTAGAAAAAAATGAGTTTCTTGAATACTACGTTAGTTTAAAATTTTTGCTGGTAAGTGAAATAACTTAAAGCTGAAAAAAATTTGAAATTTCAACAACTAAATATTAGCTCCACGGCGCGTTCATTTATACACTGAGTTAAATAACTACAGCAAATGGAGCTTATTGAGAAGTTTTCACAATTTATTTTTTTCTTAATTAATTTTTATATTTTTTTATATACAAATATAGTTCATTCGTCTTTTTTGAACAGATTTCATTAAAATCTGGCTAGAAAGTTTTATCAGCGAACATTGATGTATAGAGATAGTTCAGTCCTGACCCGTTAATCATTTTGGAAAGGAACAAACCCTTTTTTATAGACTATTAAATTTTAATATTCAAAAATGCGAATTTGTAGTAGTTAAAATTTTCGTTTATTTTTGATCATTTTTTTTTTACGGTGTTTCACATTTTCCCCATACAAAAAAAGTTATATGAAAGAAAATTCACCTGACAGTCAGCGAAAAGAAAATAGCCAAAAATCAATGCGATTTTTCAGCTACTTAAAACTAACATTTTATTATACCAAAATTGATTGGGCTACAAAATTGCATACTTAAAAATTTTCCAGAAATTCTGATTAAAAAGATTGAAATTTCTATTTGAAATTTACATTTAAATAGCTTTTGTAAAAGAGTGACCTATATTTTTATAAAAATATAGTTTAGTTAATAAGTAAGCGAATTTTGCTATTATCGAAAGGAATGACGAAGCGTTAATAGTGCTACAAGTTTACTTACTGCCTTACATAGTTTTATGCCCGCAACTGTATTGCATTAATATGTCTTCTTTTATCTTTAAAAAGCCTATAACCACAGTTGCTCCCAAAGTGCTATATTTATTATAAAAAGTTTTCTAATGATAATACTTACTATAAATATTCAGGTGCAAAATAAATTTCGGTCAACCCGCTCCAATCCATATTTCACTAATTGGCTTTAATATCTATGGCTTTTATTGGCGTGTTGTGCTTATTTCTAAAATTTTCAAAATTCAAGGTGGAGGGCAAAATGCACCGATTTACCTTCTGACGGGTGCTGATTGCCTTCAGTTGATGTATTTAATCTAACCTAAGCATGCAAGCTTTTTTTATTTTATATATTTTTTTATCTATTTATATATTAATTCCACTGTGCTTGAATTTTCAACCTCTTTTTAAGCACAGCCTTTGAAACTTCATCTCAGTTAATTCGGACCTTATAAACTCAAAGGTGTCCCCCATTTTCCCAGATCGACTCCAGATTCCTCCGACGGACTGCCGGCTGAGCTATTCAAACATAGCGACGAGGAGCTGATAAGGTGCATGCATCAGCTTCTATGCAAAATATAGTCGGATGAAAGCATGCCTGCCGATTGGAATTTAAGTGTGCTCTGCCCAATCCATAAGAAGGGCGATCCTGCAATCTGTGTCAATTACCGCGGGATTAGTCTTCTAAATATCGCCTATAAGGTCCTAGCGAACGTATTGTGTGAAAGGCTGAAGCCTACTTTCAACCAACTGATTGAACCTTATCAGTGTGGCTTTAGACCTGGAAAGTCTACCATCAACCAAATATTTACAATACGCCAAATTTTGGAAAGACCCATGAAAGGAGAATCGACACACTATATTTTCGTCGATTTCAAAGCTGCATTCGACAGTACGGAAAGGAGTTACTGGTATGCCGTGATGTCTGAATTTGGTATGGTATTTTTAATTTTTTAGGATAAAATATAACTTTTTTCCTAAAGAGTATAGAGTTTATCAAATCGGTATATCATCGTTTCTTATTTAAACGTTTTATAGTTTTTTTTTAAATTTAAGATAAAATCTACTTGTTAAAATTTTTTTTTTTTTCAAAAATATGTTTTGCTTCTTAAAGAGTAAAAAGTAAAGAGTCGTTTCTGTTCTGCAATTTTTATAATTTTTTTTTAATTTTTTAAGTTTTTTAAAGTTTTTTTTTTCTAAAAATTTTTTTTTTAAAGAATTAGGAGTTTATCAAAGTGCACTTTGAAGCGTAAAAATGTAATTACTTTTTGAAATACAGCTTTAAATTTGCAAAAACAAAAATATTTTGAAATATATTCAATGTTCAAAATATAGTTTTCTAAAGTGATATATCTTCGTTTCTTTTTTAAATTATAAATTTAAAAAATAAATTTTGTTTCATAAAAAAATTTGTTTTTAAATGTATTTTTTTAAGTGTTAAAAAGAAGCGAAGACATTTCACTTTAACAAAGCATACCACATTTTTAGCATTGAACTAATAAACACAATTTTGTAAATTTTTTTCAAAAGATTTTCAGTGTACTCCTTATTATATTCAAGCCTACACATAAGCCGTTCATGAGAATGAGTAAAATTCGTTCTCTTAAACTGGAGGATATGTGCAGATTTGCCAAAAAATCTGGAAAATTCTCACATTACTAGCTATCTTTGTCTCTGTGCCTATTATATTCTATCTCTTTCTCTCTGTCACTTCTCTCCTTTCCTCCTTGACTATCAACCCTTTTACTTCCCAGAGTTTCAAATACAGTAGGCTTTTTGGTCTGAGTGTTTTAGTAGTTACTAAATTTCTCGGTGCCAAGAAGGCTCGCCTTTTTCAAATCTCTATTTCAAGCCAATTGCCAGGAAAACTTAGGAGAATGCACAAAATACTTAGATATCTTGACATGGAATCATTCTACAGCAAGTGTGTGAAGTTCACAAATACATACCGTAAAAAACCTAAAGTTTTAAGGAAAAATCATGGAAAAAAGAGGTTGTCTGTAAAGTCGGTTTACTGAAGATAGTTTAACGTGAAAACGTCATAAGAAAATACTGATGGAATGGTTGCATTTTTCAAAAGAAAATTTTAATTTTATTTATTTGATAGATATTATATTTTGTATGGATATGAGAAGGAGGTAAATGGAATCGCAATGGATTAGGCCAAGTTACATTTACACAAACGTGAAAAATGACGAAACATTATCAAATTCATGAAAGATATGTTCAATTTCGATTGTGCATCAGACGTTAATAAGTCAACAACACTAAGAGGCACCATCATCGATTTGACTTTTTCAAGAAACATTACACTCGAAACACTCCCTTTCATTTCCTACTTTTCCTATCATCGTCCTATTCTCAACAGAGAAATGGTTCATTACTATGCACACAGGAAGAAGGCATATGCAAATACAAGTATGTGAATTTATATACATATACGTACATACATACATATATATGC
>JAYXIM010051405.1:0-24054 GCA_037575425.1 Anastrepha fraterculus | reverse complement strand
GAATTGAACGAATCCAGAAAGTATTCTTACATTTCGCGTTGCGAAATTTACGCTTTTCCGATCCCATCCCTACAAATAAAGCTCGATGCTTATCGATCAACTTAAAATCATTGCAAAGCAGGAGAATAATCCTATTTTTATCTTCAATTTTCGACTTAATCCGTGGTGCTGTTGACTGTCGGGTGTTTCCTGAGCGGATTTTCTTTAATATTCCGGCCAGAGCTCTGTTGTTGTTGGTCTTTCAAAATCTTTTTATGCTCAGAATGCTCCTATTTCTAGAACCTTAATTGAGTTTAATAAAATCCCAAAATTTGTTGAGATAGATTTCTCGTTTCCAAAAAAAAATCTTTGAATATTTATTATAAATATATTAATTGTACTTTCTTTCTTTTTATTGCCTATTAACCTTAAAATATGTCAACTTAGCATATAAGAATCTATTATATTATATTCATTGGTTTAATAACTAAATAAATAATTCGAGATACCTAATAGAAAAACACTCCATACTTAGCCAACAGAGTTCGGCGGCGCCTCTCTAAGCCGGCTGGTGAGCAGAGGCACTCTGCAAGGCGGTGTTCTCTTGCCACTACTCTGGGTTGTTGTGCTTAACGACTCGCTTATGCGGATGATGTGGCACTTATTGTCATAGGGAAGTTTTTAGATACCCTGATGGAACTGATGTAGGGTTAGCTAACTCTGGAAGCACTGGTTGCGATCTCTCGGTAAATCCTCTGAAGACGGAACTCGTCCTATTTACGAGGAAATATAAAATACCTAGAGTATTTCTTCCCTCAATGGCGGGCGCTACATTGGTGCTCTCTGACGGGGTGAAGTACCTGGGACTCATCGTTGGGAGAAGACTAAAGTAGAAGCCCAACATTGAGGAGAGAATTAGGAAGGCAATAGTCGACTTGTATGGATGTAAGTGCGTTATCGGCAAAGGATAGCGTCTCTCGCCTAAAGTTACATTTTGGCTATATAACACAATTCTAAAACCATTTACGGAGTTCTTGTCTGGTGGAACTCGCTGGAAAGGATGGCATCAATTAAGAAGTTGAAAAAGGTCTGCTCTCATTGAGCGCATGAGACCACTCTCACTCTAGCGCTTAACACTATGCTGAATGTGGTACCCTTGGGCATTGCAGGAAGAACTGCCTTTGCACGCGCCGCTTTCAGATTGAGTTGTTCGAGCCATAAACCAGACTTAAGCTACGGACACCCTAGTATTCTGAAAAACTTTCAGTTCGTCCCCATTAAGGTGGATCATTGTACACCCTCGCTGGGCCCGCGAAATAAGCCAATGCGAAAGTCGTGGCTTAAAAAAATCAACCGGCGTCGAAACGCGTCTTTATTGATTAAATGGTAAATTTCAATTACAAATTTTATATGCTTACAGCTAGTATTTATAATATTTCCTATTGCTAATAGTTGATTCACTTACAATACAATATTTGGTGAATCAACGAAATACGAATATTGCTTATTCTAAGTTTCATAAATTATTTGCATAAGTGTCGTTGCACTCATTTCTTTACAAGCTAATTGTGTCGCTTGCGAAATGCGTTAGTGCAATGGCACTTATTTGGTTGGGTATCGAGTTACGATGACCAGTCCACTTCAATTGTATTTTCTTTTGGAGTAGAATGGTTGAGTGACGTAACTCCCCTTTCCTTTGATTGAAAACACTCCTGAGTTTTTGCATTTACGTTAAGTTCAATGGCTTTGTGCTTGTTTGTGAAATGAATAAAAATTACAGATAAAGCTAATGTGCTTACTGCGATGAATGAAATTGTTAGCCAAATATTAATTTGATATGATTTTTTGTGGAAGGTTAGTTCCTCGATTTTTTTGAGCGTTTTCAATTTGGTTGATAATTAATTCGTCAAATGTAGGTTCGAGTTGTGTGTTATTTATATTTGATTCAAGGTGACGTATTACATATTTTTGTGTAAATGATTTATTTATATTTTTATAAGTTTCGTTTTTTACATAAAGTTCACAATCATTGAATAAAATAAGTTGAGTTCCTATGGAATTTAAAGTTCTTTCATTACATGTACTTTTTATTTCAATTCCTTTTGAATTTTTTACAATTATTAAGCCTTTTTCAATTTCCATAATTTCTTCTTTATAATTTTTGATTTTCTTACAATTTTTCTTTATTACACATGATTTTGAGGCTTTTAGGCTTTTTTGATATAAATTTCTTGAAAAAGTGAATCTTGTTTTATTTATTTCCAAAAGATGTTCGCTTTTGAATTGTAATTCTTCCGAGTTCTTGTTTGCACATGGAGTTATGAATATATGTTTTGCTATAGTTGTATTTGTTGGGATTTTTAATGAAAATATAATATTATCTGCGGCGGTTGCTGCTCCTAATTCTATGTTTTCTAGTTTAAATATATCTATATTGTATGTATTTATTTCCTCAGGGGTAAGAATGTTGCTGGACATTAAGTTTAGTCTAGCTGATGCTAAGTTATTTTGGATGTGCTCTATACTATTGCTAAGCGATCTAATTCTCAAAAGAATGTCAAGATGTAGAAGTTCTTTATGTATGTCTTGATTTTGATGTTGTACTGAATTTAATTTTAAAGAGATTTGTCTTTTATCTGATTCTATAGCTTTCTGAATATTTTGGAATGTTTTGTTAAAGTTATCATTTATCTTTATATTCTTATTTAAGGTGTCTATGGCAATATGGTTATTCGTGTCAATAACTTTAAAATGTTCTTCTATATTTTGTCTATCGTCGTCGTCCATACTTCCATATAGCCATTTCATTGTTGTACCTAATATGTTAATTAGTCCTCTTTTCTGTCTGTGAGGTAGTAATGTATAAAGTTTGCTTCGTAGTATTGCAAATTCCTGTGTTAGAATTTGTCCCTTTTCGGTCAGTTTCGAGTCTTTTGCTAAATTCTCAAGTGCGTCAATAATATTTTCTATTTCCTTTGGTTTGATTATGTGGAGGATGATGTCAAAATCTGTGATCACCTGTATGTTGTCGAGTTTTATTTCAGCAAACCCGTCTTCACTTTTGATGTCTTCAGTTATTATCGTTGCGGTCGATCCTATTATCAGTGTTATTAACATCATTGATGTCAAGAGTACCTGCAAATTTTCCTGGTCTTTTAATGTTACTTGCATGAGTGTTTTGAAGTGGTAGCTTTCGATATCTAGGTTCGTGTTTATGTCTAAGTGCTCTATAATTTTTTACGTGTCCTGTGCTTCTTTCGTCGTTAAAAACCTCTCTTTTGTTATTAATCTTGTTAATAACTCTTTCTTTAGCTTCTTTTATTCGGTCATGGATTATCCCTTTGTCAATTTTACCAGATGCTATATCTGAAGGTCTTTCTTTCAGTGTGGAATGGATATTATTGTTGTAGGTTTGAATACATTTGTACATTTTCTCTCTTGTTGATAGAGTTGGTGATTGGAGTTCCATAATTCTAAATTTTTCTCCTATCGTGTTATGAAGTCGTTCAATATCTGAGTTCCCTGTATGACTATTCGGTTTAGTAAAATGGACTTCAACTCCTTCTTCTCTTAAAAAGTCTTTTACATTCACGCAATTGAATTCATTATCAGTTATAAAGAGTTTAGGTTTTCCTCTCATTGCAAAATACATCCGTAGGTTTTCAACAAGTGTAATGCTATTTCTGTCTTCTAAGAGGATAGCTACTGCGAATTTAGAAAATTTGTCGATAAAAGTCATAAAGTTATGCTTCTTAATTGTGTACGTATCAAGGTGTACTATTTCGTTAGTATCCTTTGGTGTTTCAGTCAGATGAAATTTCGGTTTGATAGGTTTTCTATCATATTTTGTTTGACAACATATATCACAGTTATTTATAAATTTTGGAATTAATTGTTTTAAATTTTTGTGATATATGAGTTTTTTCAGTCCTTCGTAATTTTCATTTATGCCTGAATGGCCACTTTCGGTGAAGTGATAATTTTTTATATACCTAAATGTCTCGTCTTCGTTCTGCATGTCTTTAGCATGGTAAGAGCATTTGAAAAATTTTATATTTCCATTAAATAATTCTATTAGTTTTTGCTGTACAGTATTGTAATCACTGTCAGAAAGCTCAGAGAAAATTCCAACTTTTCCTGATTTGAGAAATCGTCTGAATATATCTGAAATAAAACCGCTATTTATATCGTCTAGGCAAATATATATCTTTCTTTTATTTCCAATAATTTCAATCTCTCTATATTTGTGCTCAACTAATATTATTTGTGTGTGGAAACGATTGACTACTGTATCTAGAATTGGGAAATGATCATTAAGGTCCTCTTCTTGAGAGTGTATGGTTGCAGAGGTACTCATATTGTCTAAGTTATCCTCGATTTGTGTGTCCTCATTCGTTAGGTAGATGTCACCTGTTTCGCTATTAATTCTACTTAGGAAATCGGCTAGGGTATTTTCTTTACCTTTAATGTAACCGATGTTGATGTCATATTCACCTAATTTCAGTATCCATCTTTGTAGTCTTGGATTTATGTCCTTTCCTCTGTATTTTGTTTGTAGCCACTTTAGTGGTTGATGGTCTGTTAGTAAGTCAAATTTCCTGCCGTAAACATAGGGCCTAAAATAATTGACTGCCCATACTATGGCGAGAAGTTCCTTTTCTGTGGTGGAGTATTTTTTTTCGTGCTCATTCAAAGTTCTACTTGCGTAGCATATGGGATGACCTGCTTGCGTTAATGCGGCACCTATAGCGTAATCGCTTGCGTCTGTAGCAATTTCAAATTTTTTTCCGAAATCCGGGTACTTAAGTATCGGTGGGGATATGAGTAATCTCTTTAATTTATAAAAGGCGTCCATGTACTGTGTATCGTGGACGTTGACTTTTGTATCCTTTTTTAGGTATTTAGTCATAGCTTGAGCTATTTTAGCGTAATTCTTTATGAATTTACGGTAGTATCCAGTTGCTCCCAGAAATGATTTAATCTGTTTTGCTGTTTGCGGCAGCTTGAGCTTTTGGATTGCCTCCACTTTGGTGGGGTTTGGTTTTGCACCTTCTGTAGTCAGGATGTGCCCTAAATATTCTGTGGTTGTAGCGAAAAAATTACTCTTATCAATTTGAACTCGTAGGTTATGTTTTCGTAGTCTATCGAAAATTTTCTTGATACTGTCCATGTGTTCTTGGGCTGTAGTGCTAAATATAAGAATGTCGTCTAAGTAAACAACGCAAATTTTATTGATATAGTCTCTCAAGACTGAATTCATAAGTCTTTGGAAGGTGGCAGGAGCATTTTTTAGTCCAAAGGGCATACGAACAAATTCGTAGTGTCCTAGTGGAGTAGAGAATGCGGTTTTCGCCCTGTCTTCCTCTTTTATAAGGATCTGGTGGAAACCTTTGGCCAGATCTAAAGTTGTGAAATATTGGGCTCTTCCCAATTTTTCTAATATGTTTTCTATGTTGGGTATAGGAAATTTATCGCTTACAGTGATCTCGTTAAGGGCTCTATAGTCTATAACGATGCGCCATTTCTTTTTACCTGATTTGTCCACTTTTTTGGGGACGATCCACAATGGTGAGTTATAAGGAGAACAGCTTTCTTTAATGATGCCGTGCTCTAGCATTTCCTTCATTTGCTTATTTATTTCCTCTTCATGAATTTGAGGGTATCGATATATTTTAGAATATACTGGTCTGTCAATAGTTGTCACGATTTCGTGTCTTATTTCGTGTGTGTGAGAGAGTTTTTGTCCTTCCTGAAAAAATAGGTCGCCATTTTCGTCTACTATTGTCTGTAATAGACTTTTTACCTCTTCGTTCATATCTTCACGTGAAAGCTTTTGTAGAATGTTACTGTCCATCTGTGTAGTTTCCAGTGTGTGTATGTCCTCGTAACTGTGTGGGCATGTATCGATGAACTTCGTCCTTGTATTGTGGATTTCCATGTACCCATCTTTTAGGTTAATTATTGCCTCCATTGGCTTTAAAATATTTTGTCCAAGTATTCCGTCGAATTTTTTGTTCTTTAAGTTTGTCAACTTCCAACTCATTAAATTTTTTTCATTGAATTCGGTTGGGAGTGGTGTGATAATCTCTGTATCCACTCTTACATTTCCGTCCAATGTCTTAAAATTTAGAGGCTTCTTAAGTCTTTGTCGTTTGTAATTTTGGAGTTTGTCTTCTCCGAGAAGAGAAGTGTTAGAGCCTGTATCAATAAGGCACGTCATTTCGTCTTTTCCTATTGTCAATTTAACTACCGGTAGATTGTAGTGTGGGCAGGAAACCGAAAATTTTCACTCTCTTCGTTAGTGGTTTCTATGTTATCCACTTCCATGGGTTCGGTCTGGTTCGACTTGTACTGTCCTGAACCCCTATTTGTTATGTTATTTGGGAATCGCCTACTTTGTTGCGAATTTCTATGAAATTGTCCAGAAGCAGGTTTGTTCTGCTTAAACTGTCCTGATGTGTCGGAACTAGTAGTTGGTCCGTAACTCGTTGTGTTTTGTCCGGATCCTTGTCGAGGATAGTTTTGTGTCGATCTATTTGACCTATTGTTCCTATAGTCATATTTCCTAAGCATGCCAGTTTCTTCGAGTGTATAGTAGGATTCCCTAAGTGTCTTTTTATTCCTACTATAAACTATACTAGCTAAATTTGGGTCTATCCCATTAAGAAATGTCTTTAAAATTATTGATTCGTTAACCTCAGGTGCAAACTCTACTGGCTTACTTTCGTCCTGTTCATATTTTGTGTTAAGTTTGTCTAAAATGTTTCTTAAATTAGTAAAATAATCACTTACATTATAATTTTTCGTTGTGATCGCCTGGTGGTAGAGACTGTGGTATGTTTCTTTCACGCCGAAATTCCTGATCAGCTCTTTTTTTATATCGTCCCAAGTAGGTGATTGTCCCAGTGTTCTGATTGTGTTTAATGCCTGTCCCTGGATCTTCGTCCTGATGTGACGTTGAAATATGAATTCTTGCAGCGGTAGATTTTGATTAAATAGCGGAAGGATGATTTCAACTTCCCGTATAAACGCCGATAAGTCATAAGATCTGTCGCCTCTGAACTCTTTGATGCGGGACGCCTCCTTGATGAGTTCGGTTACCGCTATTGCTGGTTGTGGTTGGTCATTCATTTTGTAAACTTTTGCTTTTGTTTCAATACGTAGGAGCAATTTAAATCACTTTTACGAGTATACAAACGTCTTTAGTGTCTTTTGATTAGTGTTCACTATTATTTTTCGGTCCTTAAGGATGCCGATAGTTCTTTTTTTTTTTTCACTAATTCTTTACTAGCACTTTCAATCAATTCTTCGGAATTGATTTCACGGCGGTGTATATCTTAAGTTAGATTTCAAAATTTTTTATTTTTTTATTTTTATTGCGATCCTTAAGGATTCGACTGGATTAGTGATAAATTCTTCGGAATTTATTCACGGCGGTGTACAACTTAAGTTATATTTCCGCGACGGTATTGTAAGTGTACCGTGTTTAATTTTTATAACGGTCTTTCAAGACTCGTTCCGTTCTATAATCAATTCTTCGGAATTGATTCCCTTTCGACTGCGCCAAATAAGCCAATGCGAAAGTCGTGGCTTAAAAAAATCAACCGGCGTCGAAACGCGTCTTTATTGATTAAATGGTAAATTTCAATTACAAATTTTATATGCTTACAGCTAGTATTTATAATATTTCCTATTGCTAATAGTTGATTCACTTACAATACAATATTTGGTGAATCAACGAAATACGAATATTGCTTATTCTAAGTTTCATAAATTATTTGCATAAGTGTCGTTGCACTCATTTCTTTACAAGCTAATTGTGTCGCTTGCGAAATGCGTTAGTGCAATGGCACTTATTTGGTTGGGTATCGAGTTACGATGACCAGTCCACTTCAATTGTATTTTCTTTTGGAGTAGAATGGTTGAGTGACGTAACTCGCGCGGTACTTTTCCCATTCATATTCTCTCAAGCGAGATAGGGCACGGCAAATATTTTACGGATGACTCGAAGTTGAACGGAGGAGTTTGTTGGGGAGTGTTCTTCGGGCAGCTTCCGATCAAGCTCAAATTTAGGCTTACGGACCACTGTAGTGTTTTCTAAGCGGAGGTGACCGCCATTAAAGAAGCAGTGGTTTAATTACTTACTCCTATAATAACTGTAAAGGCCGTAAATATCTGCTCCGACAGCCAAGCGGCAATTAGGGCCTTGGGCTCATTGTTTGTGCATTCGAAATTAGTCGGGAAATGCCTGATTTTATCCTCAATTGCATCGGAATACTTCGACATTAGGCTCATCTGGGTTCTCAGTCACAGTAGCGTAGAGGGAAACTGCTGGGCTGAAGTGCTGGCTAGACAGGAGACACTGGATTGGGGTTCTCATGAAAACCTGTGATCTGCTCCTGGGAAGATGAGCGTCATGTCAACTCAGCGAGCGCTGGGTTAGAAAGCAAATGAACAAAGTCGCTACCTTTCGTTACTGATAGATCGAGGGCACTCGAAGGCATTCGAGGGATCTTCTAAGGCTAACAAAGCCGCAGCTCCAAAATTTGGTGGGTATCTTTACGTCATAATGTCCGTTAGGTATCCATGTAGTGAGCCTCAACTCCCCCTCAAATGAAATGGAATCATTTCAGCACTTTCTTCTCGGTCGCCCTTTTCTCATCGCGCAAAGATTTAGACATTTAGGTTCTCACTTTTTTGCTACACCTCCGGATATTGCGAGTTTAAATATGACAATAATTAGGTACTGTTGGTCGTCATCATCTAATCCAAAGCACCGTCTTCTTTCTACACCAGTTTGGTTCTTTTCCTTCCATTTCCAGTTCTGGAATATATGACAAAAGCAGTAGAACCTCTCGCAGAAACTCGGTCCTTTAAAGACGCACCCAATGTCCTCCTAGTACGGCAATTCTGTTCACTTCTGATCGATCGCCTGTTTCAATTCGCTTAGTTGGTGGCAGTAAAGATCTGAAGTGGGTAAAGATCTGTGGTTGTCTCTATGACAGCAGATTTTAGTAGACGATTTTTATCCTTAGACATTGCAAACGTTCAGAGCAATGAAGGGCTTACATCAGGGTACGTTTGAGTCTATCACAGCAGATTTTAGTGGATAATTCTTATGCTCAGACGTTGCCCATCTTTCATCTCAATAAAGCGCTTACATTAAAATATGCTTATCTTCATTCAACTAGTGGAACAACTATTCCCAAGTTAGCCCCAAGCTTTGCTACCTCTACAAGTTTTTAGCAATTGATTCAGCCTATTAAATGCTAAGTTGAGTGTAGGCCTTGCAGTTGGACCAGCTCATACGACTACGACATTTGTCAGCTGTTGTTCTCGTATGGGATGCATTTTCTTATCCATTTAAATTGCGCTCAAATGAGTCGACTTTATGTGGCTCCTATTCGTGAAGCTTTTTCTTGAGACCCGCTTTATGTAAATGGTTCCGGTTTTCCATGATTTTTTCAGCATTTTTGGGGATTGGTCTACCTAACCGTGTCTCATCTATGGCGTCTCTATTATTCCAATAGAATCATGGAATCAATTCTTTAATATTGCATCTGATATTAGTGGGTCCTTGGGGAGTAAACTATTGTTTGACAGTCTGCTCCAATTGATCACCTTCGTCGCAGTGCTACTGAAGAAAGTATCGAATTTTTTTCTGATTTTTACTTTATTTTCTATGTTTATTTTACTATTTTAGCCGTTCATTAGACACAAATACTTAGTTCCATAACAAAGGTTGCCAGGATTTTGCACAGCACTGGCCTTGCCGTTTTGCCGCGCTTTATATGTCTCTGCAGTTGGGTGCATGATGGGACGGGATGCTGCCAAAACGTTGATGAGGTGTTGCCGTTCTTGTTGTTCTCGGTGTTCTTGCTGTTCTGGCTGCTGTTGAGCGGCGCACAACACAAAATCAACTTTAGTGAGCTTTGACAGCGCCGAGTTTGTCTGCTTATGTAAATATGAGAGCGCACGTGCATGTGTGTGTGTGTGTTTGATTTGTGGTCGACACAGGCCCCTTGTTTGAATTGCATAACAAAGCATCTTTAGCGTTTCTGTTGGTTGAAGTACTCACGCATACGTAGGCAGTCTTGTGCATATATTTACTGGTGTATGTGGATCTCAGCCCCTTTCCTGTATGAATGTTTGCTTGCCGCCCGACTGTGTGAGTGCGCAAATGCCTGTGTGTGTGTGTGTGTGTTAGGCATGAATTTAAATTTCAATTTAAATGCGAAAACGGTCGAATCGTAAAAATAGTTACACAAACACACACAAATCACTTTCGCCCCTCTCCCCTCGTCCTATCCCATTTACCGCATCACTGCTTCTATCGTACTTTAGCTGCCCATAAACAACATTTACGAGTATAATTAAATCTTGAATTTGTGAAACTACCTTGGGGGGAACCCAAGTATGTGCACACACACATACACACAAACATTCACACAGCCACTGGTGTCATTTATAAATGGGTGATTAGTGTCGCATATTTATGTCTGCCTGTTTGGTGTTTTGTACTTGTAATCCGAAGGCAAAGAAAGCTGCTTTGTGCTTGCATCTAATCGGCGCTTTTGGAGGTGTAAAGTTTTTTTTATGTTTTTTTTTTTTAAATACTCTATGGCATTCATTTAGTGTTTACAAATGACTTAAGACTTTGTCGACTATGTCTTTTGGAGGTCATTCTCAGGCACAGTTCTTGCGTTGCCTTGGATCCCAAAAGTTTGCTTCAATAAGAACCAATTAGTACTTCGAATGGCATATCCGTGAAAGATAAAAAAATCGTGCTTAATTAGCTTATAACGCATAAGTTTGGCGATAGCATTAGCACCATTTTTACATAGTTCTGAAAAAAGTAGGACTAAATGATGCCTCCGAAGAAGATTCGCCAATCGACTCTCACTCTACTCCTGGAGCAACATTTCTCGTTCTCTACGTACCGCCGCCGAAGAAGAAATCGGATTCCGGCGAGCCCTAAACAGTTGGTACGAAGAGGAATATCATGCTGCCGCAGAAAGAAAGGATGCCGCCTATAGAGCCACGCTGCCATCGGGCGCAACGCGAGCCATGTGGGATCGCTACAGAGAGCTAAAAAAGGAAGAGAGACGTATTATCCGAAAGAAGAAACGAGAGGCCGAAATACGTGAGTGCGAGGAGCTTGAGATGCTGGCCAATAGGAACAACGCCCGAAAATTCTACCCGAAAGTTCGGCGGCTTACAGAAGGTTTCAAGACCGGGGCGTTTTCCTGTAAGAACAAAGACGGCGATCTGGTGACTGACGTACACAGCAATCTTAAATTATAGTGACAGCTGCGCATGTCATAGAGAATGTGAAGACCCCGATACCCCAATCGTTGACGACGGCATCGTCGATCCGCTACCCGAGCATGACGAGGTGAGAATAGCGATAACGCGGCTAAAGAACAACAAAGCCGCGGGCGCCGACGGACTGTCGGCTGAGCTATTCAAACATGGCGACGAGGAGCTGGTAAGGTGCTTGCATCAGCTTCTATGCAAAATATGGTCGGATGAAAGCATGCCTGCCGATTGGAATTTAAGTGTGCTCTGCCAATTCATAAGAAGGGCGATACTGCAATCTGTGGCAATTACCGCTGGATTAGTCTTCTAAATATCGCCTATAAGGTTCCACCAACCAACTGATTGGACCTTATCAGTGTGGCTTTAGACCTGGAAAGTCTACCATCGACCAAATATTTACAATACGCCAAATCTGGGAAAAGACCCACGAAAGGAGAATCGACACACATCATCTTTTCGTCGACTTCAAAGCTGTCGAACACTAAAAAGAGTTTCCTGTATGTCGCAATGTCTGAATTTGGTATCCCCCTTTGATACCAAACGAGGTTTCTGACAGTGTGCCTCGCTGTCGTGTGACTTCTTTAACCTGATAGTGGAGAGCATCGTACGAGCCGAAGAACTTAATCGCTCAGGCACAATATTTTATAAGAGCGTACAATTGTTGGCGTATGCCGATGATATTGACATCATCGGCCTTAACAACCGTGCTGTTAGTTCTGCCTTTTTCTGGATAAAGAGGCAAAGCGAATGGGCCTGGTGGTAAAAGAGGATAAAACGAAGTACCTCCTGTTATCAAACCAACAGTCGGCGCACTCGCGTATCGGCACTCACGTCACTGTTGACAGTTATGATTTGAAAGTTGTATAAGACTTCGTATATTTAAGAACCAACATTAACACCAATAACAGTGCCAGCTTTGAAATCTAACGCAGAATCTCTTTTGCCAACAAGTGCTACTTTGGACTAAGTAGGCAAATGAGTAGTAAAGTCCTCTTTGGATGAACAAAACTAATACTCTACAAGGCTCTCATCATGCACCTCCCTTGCAGTGTTTGAGAGAAAGATTCTGCGCAAGATTTTTGGGCCCTTGCACGTTGGCGACGGAGAGTATTACAGGCGCTGGAACAATGAGCTGTATGAGCTTTACGAGGGCATAGACATTGCGCAGCGAATAAAGATCCAGCGTCTACGTTGGCTGGTCATATCGTCCGAATGGATACGAACTCCGGTTCTGAAAGTATTCGATGCGGTAACAGATGGTGGTAATAGAGGAAGAGGGCGGCCTCCTCTGCTTTGGAAATTTCAGGGGGAGAAGGACTTAGCGTCACTTGGTGTGTCCAACTGGTGCCGGTTAGCACGAGAAAGAAACGACTAGCGCGCTTGTTAAACTCAGCCGAAATCGCATAAGCGGTTAGCACAAATCAAGAAGAAGTATTATTTGATTTTGATTCGTTCTCGACATGGTCACTCCTACCCCTGATACAAGTTCTCCTTCATTACCTTAGATCACTTTTCACAGCGCTAATTCCTAGATGCTGCCTTAATTCGTCTGCCGGAGCAAATGACTTTTGCTTAGGAGATATCCATATTATCGAAAGCTTTAAATTTTGGACGTGAAGTCATGTAACAAAACTAACTCGAAAATACCTAAATCTACCCTATCAACGGATCAGTGTATACTCTCGCTTAGTCCAACCGGAACCTTCTCCACTCATATTCCATCAAGAGAAGAGTGGACGGGGGCTTCACTTGGGGAAAAGGGTCTGGTGAACTGGTTCACGGATGGATCGAAGTTGGAAGGAAAGGTTGACGGAGGAGTTTTTCGCATGCGAGGAGCTCCCCATCAGACTAAAATTCAAGTTACCGAACCACTGTAGTGTGTTCCAGGCAGAGGTAGCCGCAATCCTGGAAGCAGCTGATTGGCTGCTCACATGCGTACTAACAGTCAGGAAAGTAAATATTTACTCCAACAGCCAAGCGGCAATAAGGGCCCTCGGGACAGTGACGGTGCTTTCGAAACTGGTCAGGAAATGCTTTACCTCACTTTCGACTGTGTCCGAATTCTTTGATATAAGCCTCATCTTGGTTCCTGGTCACAGCGACATTGCGGGAAACTGTGAAGCGGATGAGCTGGCCAGACAAGGGACATGTGAGGTGATTTCCCCGAGAAGGGAGATAATTGGGATCCCCCTGACTACCTGTGGTCTGCTCCTGGAAAGATGGGCATCGCGCCAGCTCAGTGAGCGTTAAGCAAGTACACAAACTTGTAAGGTCGTGAAATCCTTCTGGGCACGTGTGGGCCGGGGGTGCTCAGGCGAGCTTCTGAGGTTGACCAAATATCAGCTCTCGAATCTCGTAGGTTTTCTCACAGGACTCTAGGCGCGAGGAATGCATGCTGTGAGACTTGGAATCACCTCGAGTCCTTTTTGCGTCGGATGTATGGAGGATGAGTTGGAATCATCTCAGCACCTTCTTCTTAGCTGCCCTGCTCTGGCGGGGCTAAGATCCAGGCATCTTGGCTCTTACTTCTTTGCTACGCCTACTGATATAGCTGGCGTTGATATTAAAAATCTGATGGATTTCATCAGCAGCACAAAGCGGTTGACGCAAACGCAGCACAGTCATCGTTCGTAATCCACACACTCTAAACCCACCCTCCTAACCATTCCAGCACCACCTCTCCGCGCCCTCTCTCTGGATACCATCGGTCTTCCTTTTTCACCTCAGCTCCTTCATAATGGTGTGACAAAGGTCGAAACCGTTTTTCTTTGTCCAAGTGTGCTCGTTCCTTGGGCAACCATACCAACCTAAACTAACCTACCTAAATCTAGTAAGTGGCATTAAGTATCTATTTTTTAGTTTTTTTTTTTATATTACCATCGCGGATTTTTAAGGCCTTTTCTACCAACTTTCCAGGTAATCGAAATCCGAGCCCGCATTCCCTTGGTTTATAAACATCTTTTTCGAACTTCCTTTCTGAACTAAATAACATCCTTACTATTTTTTGTTTGTTTTTCAAATTAAAGGTAGGTCATCCTCATTATGAAATGTACACATAATTTTCCCTTTTGCACGCACAACAACCACAGCCAACAGGTTCCTCTTTGACAAACCGTTGACTACAGAACTACACACCTGCCAGGTCATGAGGAAAATTTGCATAATTTTCTCATTTTTCTGCTACCATTAAAAAAAAAAAAAAAAAAAACATTTTAGTTTTTTCGTCTGCACATGTTTTAGTTTGCGTTGTGCACTGCTGCTGCAAAAGGTCACCGGCACGTCTCTGTAGCCAATAATATTTCCAATTTTACTGCTGAGAATTTTAGCAAATATTAAATTAGTTTAAGAAACTGCCAGGCAATCAGTCAAAAAAGGGCCGCAAAGCTCACTTATCCATCAATAAAAGGGCACTTCGTTGCTGCTTTGCAGTCTTTTGCCGTTTTTTAAGCTGCTGGCAACCTAAGCTGCGGCAAGCTTTTCTTCAACTTTTCACCACATTTTCCAATAGATTATAAAATAAATTCTTAATAGTTGAAAATTTTGTTTTGTTTGTTTTGTTGTAGACATACTTACATGCACACATTTGCTTTTAGATAGTAAAAATAAATAGGTTTGCCCTTTAGTAAAGTATCATAATTTCCAATTTTATGGCACATGTAGTAGTAATAAAATTATATAAAAAGGTTCACACACACATACATATATGCAAATGCATGCACTCTTCCCGTACAACTCCACTAGTTGATAGGCTTCTAGTGAATTTAAAATTACAACTAGTTCTCCTTCACGCTTCCATATTTTTTTTTTTATAACTTACTTTATTTGCAATCTATCTACTATGAGACATTCAGCAAATTAGATATTATAAGATAATGGCAGCGATAGTTTTGCTTTTGTGCAAATCTAGATAGAAATTACAACAGCTTGTTAATTTGTACAGTTCGTTCTTAAATTATTAAAACTCATTAGTACTTGAAGATTGCTTAAATTCATTGTTTGTTAATATTATCACTTAAGATTAACTTACTTAATTTTACCTTAAAGCTTGTAGGTTGAGTAGTTTCATACTAGAGGAATTGCAAATCTAAGATATGATTGCGTTTTAACCGTATAGTTTCTTTGGTTGTGTCTAATAAACAAATAGCAACTGGATTTATGTGATTAGATAATCGTTTCAGATATCTAGTACTATATTTTGGAATTTCATTCTTTATAAAAGGAATACCTAAGTCGTTATGAATAGATTCATTGGTAATAAACCAAGGGGCATTAACAAGGCTTCGTAATGTTTTTGATTGATAACGTTGCAAGATCACCACATTGGAGTTGCTAGCAGTTCCCCAAAGCTGTATTCCGTAGGTCCAAATGGGCTTCAGAATAGCTTTGTAGATCTGTATTTTGTTTTCTAGACTAAATTGAGAGTTACGGCCAAGCAGCCAGTGCATACGTGTTGTTTTAATTTTTAGTTGTTGTTGCTTAGCCTGAATGTGACTTTTCCACGTGAGGGTACGATCAAAATGCATCCCTAAATATTTGACTCTGTCACTAGTGGAAATGTGTTTATTATTTAAATAATACAGCACGGCATTGCTCTCTTCTTAATGTAAAAGTGACATGTGTAGATTTTTCCGAATTAACTTTTATTTTCCATTTGTTAAGCCAAGACTCCAAAATTTGGAGTTGATTTTGCAAAAGATATGAAGCTTGTACAGGGGACTCGTTATAAGCGATAAATGCTGTATCATCAGCAAAAGTTGCTACTTCTACTTCTTCTGAATTGGGCATATCAGCTGGGGTACACCGGCATTAATGTTATACATTTCAGATGAGGCATCCCCGTGAATTACATAGAAGTGTCTGTCACTTAAATAAGATTTAAGTACCAGATAGAAATGTGCTGGTAATATCTTTTTTACTTTGAACAGAAGTCCCTGGTGTCATACCCTGTCAAATGCTTGTTCAACATCTAAAAAGGCTTCTTTCGAATATTTTCGAAAATGTTACCAGCAGACTAATAGGACGGTAAGACTTGACACTATTCTCGGGTTTATTGGGTTTTGGCACCATGACCACAATGGCACATTTCCACAGGGTGGGATAATGTTATAAATTAAGGATAGCATTGTATATTATGGTTAGGAATTGTATAGCTTTTTCAGGAAGAGCCTTAACTAAAGCGTTTTTCAGTAAGAGCGCTTCAACTTTTTTTTGAATAAAATACAAACGGTTTGACTTTTTTAACTAATTTTTTTTTTATTATCGAGTTTGAACATATACATTTAAGTATGAAATTCGATTTTTTTTGCATGACCACCGCGTGCACGTTTTACGAAGTCCAATCGTTGAACCCAATTTTCGACCACTCTTTTGCATAAATCGGCCGAAATTCCAGCAATTTCGCGTTCAATATTGGCTCTGAGCTCACAAATCGTCGCCGGCTTGTTACTGTAGACCAATGACTTCACATAACCCCAAAGAAAATAATCTAGAGGCGTCAAATCACACGAGCGCGGCGGCCATTCGACCGGTCCATTTCTGGAAATAATGCGCTCATCGAACTTACTCTTCAACAAATCAATTGTAGCGTGTGCTGTGTGGCTTGTGGCCCCGTCCTGTTGAAACCACATGTCGTCTAAGTCCATACCATTCAATTGCGGCCAAAAATAATCGTTTATTATGTCGCGGTATCGATTTCCATTCACAGTAGCGTGGCGATCGTTCTCGTCAACGAAAAAATATGGGCCAATTACGCCGCCGGCATGTAAACCGCACCAAACAGTCACTCTTTGTGGGTACATTGGTTTTTCGGCAATCTCTCTTGGATTATCTTTCGCCCAAATGCGGAAATTCTGCTTATTGACGAATCCACTGAGGTGAAAATGTGCGTCCTCACTGAAGATGAAGTGCGCGATATGCATTTTGATTTGAACGCCCGTTTCCATAATAAGCCTGAATAACTTTAACGCGTTGCTCAAGTGTATAGCGTTCCATGATGAAATGTATACTAATGAAGTTTACAAATGACAAGCGAAAAATAAAAAATATTGCTTCGTTCGCCCTCCCTATCGGAAAAAAGTTGTAGCGCACCTATTAAAAAACGCCTTACTTTGCTATCGATGTAGTCATATCCAGATGATTTGTGGTTATTTAATCTATGAATTTCTGTAGTAACTTCATTATTTGATATCTTACTAATTGGTAAGCCCATTTGACATGGAGATTCGAGAAAGTTCAATATCTCTACCTCATCACTGCTGGTACCTAAGGAATTAGGTTGAAAAGTTTCAAAGAGGTGTTTTGCATTTTTTTGGTTTTTCGTGAATAACTTTTAAAGTAAATACTGAAAATAATTTTTTTTTACTTTTACTTTTATATTTTTTTACATTCATATATAGACTTAAAACAAAACTGCATCATTACATTTCTTTTAAATGCTTTAGATCGGGAGAAATAAAGAAAAACGGGGTCGTACGGAGAGTTTTGTCCGCAACTGTATGTATTTATCGAGTCTGTAAGGTTCTTGCAGTCATACACTTAAATAAATAAAACCATACACTAGCATAACCAATAAATGGCCTCTCTGTGCGTAAAGTGTTATTTATGTTTATCCATTAGATACCCTTTTACCCCTTGCAAGGCGTCAGCCTCACAGCAGTCACAAAGGCGCTTTTATTTTCACACTAAACTTTCCCAGACTTTCCCAAAGGGTCCGAAATAGTTTTGTGCATAGTTACGTGTTTGTATGTATGTGTGCATGTTGTTGTAGGCGGCTACTCAAATAGTAAACGTGTTTATTGCATCACTTTAAAGGGTGTCCCTTTACGTTCATTCATTTGTAAATTTGTATAATAGAAATTGAAAAAGCGAGATGTTTATTTAAAATGTTTAATATTTTTTATAACAAAAAATGTAAATATAAGTATGTGCTGCAATATCCCAAAAATGAGCAGCACTGATCGCACTCTTTGGCACTTTCGACAGCGTTGTCGATGAGTTGTTATTTATTATATTGGGAGGTTGAATTAGTTTTAAAGGTTTTTTCGAAGATTTGGGGCTTTATTGTGAAAAAACGGTACAAAATATTTTATTCGAAGTATTGGCCATCGCTAGCTACAAGTTTCGCCCATCTTTCGGGCAATTTCCGGATGCCGTTTCTCCAAAATGCTGGCCGCTGCTTGGCTATCCATGACTCAACCCATATTTTGGTAGCCTCGTACGAGGAGAACCGCTGGTCCGCCAAATCGAGACTCATATGCCGAAACAAATGATAATCGGAGGGAGCTATGTCTGGACTATACGGCGGGTGGGGTAACACTTCCCAGCCAAGCGTTCCAAGGTATGTTTTGACAGGTTGAGCAACATGCGGCCGAGCGTTGTCATGTTGCAAAATAACCTTGTCGTGCCTTTTTACCGTTTCCGTGATTGTTTCGCCCGGTTGGAGCAGTTCAAAATATACGACGCCGACCTGATCCCACCAAATGCAGAGCATGATTTTCTTGCCGTGAATATTCTACTTGGCCGTCGACGTTGATGCGTGGCCGGGCAAACCCCATGATTTTTTGCGTTTTGGGTTATCGTAGTGGATCCATTTTTCGTCGCCAGTCACCACCCGATGCAAAAAACTCTTCCGATTTTGTCGCTCGATCAGCAATTCGCACGTTAAAAATCGCATTTCGACGTCGCGCAGCTTCAACTCGTACGGGACCCAATATCCTTGCTTTTGGATCATTCCCATCGCTTTTAGACGCTTGCAAAGGGTTGATTTATCAACGCCCAATGATTTAGCAAGCTCTTCTTGGGTTTGGCACGAGTCCTCGTTTACCAATTCCCCCAATTCCGCGTCCTCGAACTTTTTGGGCTGGCCAAGACGCTCCTTGTCTTCGGTGTGAAAATCACCACTTTTGAATCGTCGAAACCAGTATTCACATGTTGAAATCGACGGAGTAGGGTCTGGGTAGGCCTTCTGCAGCAATTCACGGGCTTGGGCTGTATTTTTTTTTCAAATTGAAGCAGAAAAGCAAAGCTTCCCGCAAATTGCGTTTCGACGGCCCGAAAGTTGACATACTCGGAGCACGAAAACACTGCGTTGTTTATACTTCAGCGAAATGACAGATACTGATAAACAAAGCCTAGGGATGAGGCTTTGTCATGAATATATATTCAGTATTGCCAACGCGATAAAGTGATAAATAGCGCCATCTATGTGTCACCTTTAAAACTAATTCAACCTCCCAATATTTACGTCTCAATTGCATCAATGGCTTGGTCAATTTAACTTTGCTGTTCAGGAATTCCTTTAGTTTAATGGAATATAACTTTTTTAGCCGAAGACGCCTTTGCTTCGGTAAAAAAGTGATCTCTCACACTTTTTTCTTTCAATGAATCAAACTCAAAATAAATCAAACTGCGTCAAGTGACTGGCCAATGGAAAACTAGCAAAGTTTTTGCTATTGAATTTTCAGAACGTCTCTGTCTGTATGTCTTCATAGTCCGTCTATAACATTTTTTATAATTAGATCCCAATATTCACTCAGAACAGTTGACAAATCACAATCTTACACCAAAAAAGGTTCGCTCGTAATGTAACACCCTTCTTATTTTGAAGACGCTTTTCCCACGTAGACAATTTGTAGGATTGAAATCTTGTGTGCGATCCAATTTATAGTGTTGTTGATTGCGATAACTTGGGAAAACCACAAATCCGGCTGCACTCCAAAATTGATTGTTTTCTTTCTTCAAGTTTTAAGCAATCCGTTCACACATTTTTGATGTTAATGGAAATAGAGAACATTGACAAAATCACTGAAATAATCGAAGTTCAGCATGCTAGTAGTCGCAGCATCGCTCAGGAACTAAAAGTCCACCACAAAATAATTAAAAAAAAAATTGTAAAAATTGTACACACAAATAATGGATTTATTTTGTCCCAAACTAATATAAAATTGCACACAATTTTTTGGTGAGAAATTAATAATTTTCTGCACCACACTCTATTACTAAACTCTCTAGAGTTTACCTGAGGATTCAGTTTCGAATCAAATATAGAACATTCATGCCTACATATTTACATACAGTCTGTGTCAAACGAAAAGAAGCGGTTTTTTTCTTGTAACTTCAAGATATATTTCGTTCTGCTTTTTTCTGCGTAATAGTCCCACTCAAGGGCTACGACGCCAATGCTAACTCAGGTTAGTGTCGTTCGAAACTTTCCCGTAAATGTTAATGGTTAATGGTTAATGGTTGTAAAGGGTTAAGGTATGGCCCTTTAGCGCTGCGACCATATTGATCTATTGTGCACCCTATGCTGTCTATTGACTGTTAAGTATGCTTATGAATTGCACCAGCTCCTTCTGAGGCAGTGATTGAAGGTCTTCATCGATAAGCATGAACTTGTTTGAAAAACTTTTCCTTCTATGCGTCAACCCCGGACATTCGATAATGAGATGTTCTATAGACTCCTCATCTTCGCAGCAGAATCTGCAGGTGCTGGTGTTAGTTATGCCTAATTTGTGTAAGTGTTTGTTGCAGGTGAAGTGACCCGTGAGGGCGCCTGTTAGAGTGCGAATGCTCGTTTTGTTTAACGTGAGGGCCATGTTAGCTCTTTTAGCGTTGAAACTTAGGAACTTTTTGGAGTGTCTAAGACCCTCTACGTTGTTCCAATGGTGATTTAATAGAGTTTTGGCCCAGTATTTTACTTTTTGTTTCAGGTTGTTTTTGTTGAATCCGAACATAGGACTAGATCCGATGAAGTTTACATCTGCCCCTTTTTGGCTTGAAAGTCTGCCTTTTCGTTGCCGTCATATCCCTCATGTCCCGGTACCCAAATTAATGAAACATTGTTTTTGGATGCCAGGTTATTGAGTGCCTTGTGGCATTCTAAGAGGGTTTTGAGTTGTAGGTAAAGCTTTTACAACTGATTGGCTGTCCGAGAGTATTTTGATCTTTACTTTCTTGTGGTTTCTACATTGCATGATGTTTGCTGCTTCCATTATTGCGTATAGTTCCGCTTGGAAGATAGTGGTGTCCCTGGTGAGAGTGTATGATTTGTGGATTCTGGGCCCCACTACTCCTGCTCCTACACCATAGGGTGTTTTTGATCCATCAGTGTACCATTTTTTGTGAATCATCATTCATCCATTTCGGGTTTGTGTTCCACTCGATCCTCTCAGGAAAGGTAACTGTGTATCCTTTTGTGAAACAGAGGGTTGGGTCAATGTGGTCTGAAAGGGGATTATTGTGGTTTTGTTAGGGTTGATCGACAGCCCCTCCTTTTTACGCCATTCCCATGTTGCGCTCAAGGCATTTTGCATTAAGTCTGTTAGTGTCCTTTCATGGCTGCCTTTTATTATTTATAACAGATATGTCATCCGCATAACCAATGGTTATAAATCCCTTATTGCTTAGGTGCTGCACCAAGTCATCAACTAGTAGGGACCATAGCAGTGGAGAAAGGACTCCTCCTTGAGGACATCCCTTTATTGTTGTGACATTAAGTTCAGCTTGGCCTAACGAGGCTTTAATAATCCTCTGATTAAGCATTTGGCTTATCCAATGTATTAATATTGGGTTTGCACCTCTTTTCTCGAGTGCTGTTTCCATGGATTTGTAATTTGCGTTGTTGAAGGCTCCCTCTATGTCCATAAAGGAACTGAGGGCTATTGCTTTTTGATTTAGAGCCTTTTCTATATTGACAACGAGTGTGTGCAGTGCTGTGACTGTGGATTTCCCTTTTTGGTAAGCAAATTGCAGCTTATGAAGGGGTTTTTGAAGATTACTTCTTCTCTTAGATGGTATTCAAGTAGTTTTTCCATTGTCTTTAACATGAACGACGATAGACTGATTGGTCTGTAAGATTTTGGAGAATCAGGGGGTTTGTAAATGCAACCAAACGAAGATGAATGAGAATCTCGCGCAGCGTTTTGAGGCGACTGAAAAAGTGATTAAAAAAATCAAAAAAGGTTGTTTTGATGTTCAATCAGCGGTATAAGGTGTACAAAAATGTTGATGACTTTTCCGAGCGCGGTTTGAAGAGAGTGACGACAAAAAACGAAATTAAAGTGATCCTCCAACTTTTTAAGGAAGGACTGAAGGAGGCGAACACATGCTACCAACCCACATCATCAAAACCACTGCTCTCAGAACAACACATTGAGAAACAACAAAACAAGAATATGGCGTCACGGTATTGGACTGGCCTTCCCAGTCCCCAGACGCCAATCCCATTGAAAATGTGTGGGGAATTATGAAAACGCATATTGCCGGGAGGCCAGTCCATGATTTAAAGCAACTCGTTCAAGTTCGCAAAATCTGGTACTGTTTGTCGACGAGCTAAGCAGAAAAGCTGGTTCAAAGCGTAAAGAAAATGCCAGGTTATATTCGAGAACGATGGAGACTACACGGCTTTGTGAGTAATTGCTCGTAGTTTTGAATATACTTTCATGTAAAAAAAAATAAAATATATAGCTTTTATACTTCATGACGAAGTTTTTAACAAAACGGATCAAGAATCCACACTGCGGTTGAAGTCAACGCAAGCGGAGCGAAGGCAGCATGGCTAGAATATAGAGTTGGGGAAGAAATTTGGCAAAGCGTCAGGCTTAGGCATATAAGCTAAGACAATGTACGTTTGTATGTGTGTACATGCGTATACTTAAGCATCGAAACTGAATATCCGAGATAATTCTAGCATAATCTGGAGGATACCGTTGTGAGGTTTGGTGGTTATCAGGCGAGTAATATTTACTTCTTCTAATTTTCATTTCCATAAATTTTGTTCTTTTTGTTTTTCGTTTTCTTTCAATTGTTTAGAAACATTCATTGGGTATGGATATAAGTTTGAGCCCTCTTAAAAGAGGTGACGCTGGTCCAAAAAACAGGTAACTGGGAGCCACATCAATTGAAGGAGAGGGACGTTTGGCTACGTGTGAGATGCCTCCTAAACGGCAGAAAAGAAAAGATTTTCTGCATCGCTTCGTTACTGGCGATGAAAAATGGTCGAAAATGTTGGAAAATGTTGGTCCATCAACAGCGAAAAAAAATATTCATGCTTCAAAGGTTATGTTGTGCATCTGGTAGGATCAGAAGGGAAGCATCTATTATGAATTCCTTAAGCCATCTGAAACCATCATTGGCAATCTTTACCAACTGCAGCTAATGCGTCTGTGTTGAGCTCTCATAGAAAAGCAGCCGGAATGAGACGGTAGACATGACAAACTGATTTGCATGACAGCGCCACGTTGCTAAATCCGTCCAGAAATATTTAGAGGAGCTGAAGTGGGAATACTCCCCTCACATTGACATTACACCTTCGAATTATCATCTGTTCCGATCAATACACTTAGCCCTTATTGGAGAGCGGTTCACTCCTTACGGGAGCATCGCAAACTGGCTCAAGGAAGGGACGAAGTTAAAAGAGCGCGAATTTTTTGTCAGAGAAATCCGTAACCAGCATGGAGTAAAGTTGTAGCTTCCAATGGCACAAACTTCACATAGTTCATTTATTATTTAATTGTTTAAATAATTCGTAACTTTGGCTAAGAAAGGACGAAAATTTATTCCCATATTCAATAGAAATAATACATTTTCGACCGAAAACAAAATTATGTACCAGATGTATAAAGTGTGCATATGTAAAAATTTGGACTATTTCCAGTTTCACTATTTTCATTCAAAATACAGCGCTTAATAACTATTTGTAAAAAATCTCATCATTTAAATGTCCACCAGAAGTACTTCTGCTGGTGAACTCCGTTCAAC
>JAYXIM010051400.1:0-31535 GCA_037575425.1 Anastrepha fraterculus | reverse complement strand
TATCTTAGATATATTTTAGGCTATTTTTCCTGAGTTTTTCCTTGAGGTTACTAATTTCAAGTGAGAAATAACACTGCCTACTTTTTGGCGCTAATTTGTTGGTGCAAACTTGCAGGAAATATGTTTTTGGTGCCTACATTTTGGCGTTATATTTCCTTGGTCCCTATTGTTTGGGGCGTTTTTTGGTCCCATTTTTTTTAGGGGGTTTGGTTTTGGTGCCTGTTTTTTGGCGCTGATTTCCGTTTCCTGGCTAGTGCTTGTGTGTACTCTAAAGTGCTATCCATTCCGGCGTCGAATTTATTGATATTGCCTTACGAATATAGATAATCTATACACTTTAGGTGTCAACAACCTTTTACGCTTTGTCAAAAGCTGAGGATGGTTCTGTATGGAGAGGGAAGTGTAGCCCAGCCCCCGCGGCTCACAACGGACCCATTTCGTGGTCTAAGTGGCATCGTTGTCTCTATGTGCGATGCGGCTGCCAAACCTAACTAACCTAACTTACTTTGTTGAGAGGCGTGGGAGCTCCAATGGAAAGATGGAAAGATGGTTTTTTGAATATAATTTATAAAATCTGTCATTTTACAAGCATTTGAAATTTTTCCACGATAACTTTTGATGTGGCAGGCAATTTGGTTAACGTGTTTTTTTTTATTTTAAGCGCAAATTTATTAACGCAGAAAAAAATACAGCTAATATCCTATTTATATTTGCAGAGTTTGTTTCAATAGTCAATAATAATAAAATGTAAAAAATAAAAAGTAAATAAAAAATTGCTTTTATTCGTTTGGCTCCGTCACGCATAAGCCACGGCATTTACGCTGTAGTTATTCCTACACCTGTATATATATTTTGGTTTTATTTTATTTCCTCGAACTTATCACAAATTCTGAATTATTTTGTTGCTTTGGCAGCCGGTGTACTTACAAGTTTCCCAATCTGCTCATTTATTGCTTATTTAGTTTTAATTTGGGCGTACATGGCGTATAAGTGATGTGCTATCAATAGCAACTATAATTATAATTTACAACAACAACATACACCTTTTCAAGTTGCAAAGCTGTAAAATGGTCGCTCTTAATTTACATACCTGCTTATCTAACAAAGGCTGATTTTAAGCAACGCGGAGGGGACTTGTTCCGTGGGCATAAAAAAGCGTTCACAGTCGACTAATATCCAGCGTCCGGGAGCTCCACAGACGAACATTCAGTCAGCGTCAAATTGAAGTGTACACCACATATTGATAAGTTTACACTATTTATTTCTATATTTTGTAGTTTTAGCAATTTTTTTTTTAATATAGAGTTCATACTAAATACAGCAACTGCCATATGAAGCAAAGTTTCCAACTTTGTATAAAATTTGTAAAAATTTAGCAAATTTTCAACAGTAATTCAATTTTTTTACTTAGAATGTTTAGAAAAATTCTGGGTATGCAACGTATCATGAATTTGATCAATGAATTTTGGTATAATAAAGCGCAAGTTTCACGTTGATTTTTGACAATTTTATCTGCCGAAGGTGTTGGGTGTTTTCTTCCATATAAAAAATGTAGAGTAGGCGTTGAATGGAGAAAATGCACAAGACCGCGTCCAAAAAATTTGTTCAAAAATCGGCGTGTGTACCGAATTTTTTGTTTTTAATTCCTAGTAAAAAGTTTGACACTTTTAAGAAAATTTGCCGAATTTTTACAAATTGTATACAGAGATCGACGCTTTCCTTTATATGATTCTTGTTGTAGTATTAACTATGTTTTTATATTAAAAAATTTAAATAACAAAATAAATAAATAAATAGTGAAAACTTATCAATAAGTGGCGTACACTTCATATTCACGCTGACGGTATGAAAAAATTTTGAGTTTAAGTTTAAGAGTTTTATTAAGAGTGATTGATGCAAGCACTCCACATAAGAAAATTGTGCTGCCAATAATGGACGATTGCAATTTTGTAAGCTTTAGATGCTAGCCACGGCGGCCGCCGTAGCCGAATGGGTTGGTGCGTGATTACCATTCGGAATTCACAGAGAGGTCGTTGGTTCGAATCTCGGTGAAAGCAAAATTAATAAAAACATTTTTATAATAGCGGTCGCCCCTCGGCAGGCAATGGCAAACCTCCGAGTGTATTTCTGCCATGAAAAAGCTCCTCATAAAAATATCTGCCGTTCGGAGTCGGCTTGAAACTGTAGGTCCCTCCATTTGTGGAACAACATCATGACGCACACCACAAATAGGAGGAGGAGCTCGGCCAAACACCTAACAGAAGTGTACGCGCCAATTATTTATTTTTTTTTAGATGCTAGCCACGACCCCCGCCTACCCGTACGTGTGGAGAATTTCCTTGCATTCTTGCATGCCAGTATTCCCTCCCAACATTCGAAGAAACGACTCCTGACACAAATTTCAAAAGTAGCCCACAGTTAGAGAAATGGTTTCTTGCTTACTCTTTGGTCACGGAAAAACTACTTCAAATATGCTTTGCATAGTCAGTTCATCAGCCTTATGCAGTTGTCTCTCTTACATGTATCTAGCCCAACGCTTCGGTCATTAATTTAAACTAATTTCAAAAGACTCCTCCTCCACCAGCCTTCAACCATTGAACTTCGAACCAACTATGAATAAGTTTACTGAGTTTTAAAATTCCATTGGAGTATTCGGAACTCCATCACACGAAATCATGCTTCCATGAAATGAAAATAAAAAAGGTTCTGCTTGAAATCGACGCAAGCCAGTTGCAGTTGATATAAACTGAAAGTTTCTGAAGTTTTAAAAGCCATATAGACTCAGATAGATTTCACGTATAAGCTCACTAACTTTTGGTCGCTATCTGTTGGAGAAATCAAAAGTGAAGTACCCTGAATTTTTTTTACAACCACCAAAGTTTTTTGTTTTTTTTTCACTCTTTGTTCACTCCGCTCGGGAGCATAGGGAATCGACCAGACTCAGCCTTGCATTGGTTTCGTTAATCTATTATTGCTTTCTGGCAGGGTAGGTGATTAGCCCGCCGCTACCAGTCCTAATTGATGGAAATACCCACCTGTCGTTGCTTAGAAACAACGCCTTCTTACTGCTTGGAGCGCCATCTGTGTTTCCCATTTTTCTGCCAGAAGGATCGCGCAGATGGTTGAGGACTTTCGCTAAATTTTGGTGTATCTGCGCTATAACCGCGGTTGCCCGTTTCCTCTTCCTAGCGCCACTGATGCAATGTGTAACTGTGTCCTTTTCTTTGTTTTTGCTTGTTTTAGCAGCCACAATGCAAATAATGCGCTGACTCTTGGGGAGTAAAAATGGAAAGCATAAGTTTTTGGGTTTGAGGAGTGAGATTTTTCCTTTTTTTTGTAGAAACAAAGAAACAAGCCTAGGACGGCAGTGTAGAGCACTTACGCTAGACTACCGAGGCCGCCGTCCACTAAAGTTATTGTGTCGGTATTTATCTATGAAATGAGACTTTCAGCAATTAGTCCATAGATGTCGCTAGGAGTATTTTTAAACCTTCCCAAATGTCTTGTTTTTTTCGTCTGTCATCTGTCAACAATATTCATTTCATTGTTTGTTACGTTTCATACAAAAATGCATTTTTGTCGCTCATAAAAATGTCGAATTTCGTGCCTTCAAACTACAATTTGCGGACATCGTTGATTTTCTGTTATCAATTGAATAAAAACGCTTCTCAAGCTCATCAAATGCTTATAGAAGCTTATGGTGGACATGCTCTAAGTAGAGCCCAGTGCTTCGGGTGGTTTGAAAAATTTCATGTACCGTGTCCGGCCACCGAAAAAGTTTGAGGACGCCAATTTGCAAGCATTGACAAACGCAAGGAATGATGGCAGAGCAGTTGGGAGTTTCCCAACAAACCATTTTCAAATGTTTGAAAGACATGGGCATGATTTTAAAGGTCGGAAGATGGGTGCCGCATGAACTGATAATGTGACAATGCACCGCCACATCGAAAAAAGTCTCATTTCATGGGTATATACCGTACTTCCCTCCGTCGAGCCAAAGCGTGAATTCTTTATTATCTCATTCTCGGCCATCGAAAGCTGCTTGCACTTAACCTCACCGCTGATAACTCTCAAAAGCCTGATTTTTCTATTGTGCTCAAGTAATCATTTCATACTCATTTTTTGTTACATTTAATGAATTTGAAGTAGGTTTTTTTAATAGACTCTTACTTTACTTTGTACAAATAAAAATACCTACCCCGCCTTTTGGCGAGATTGAACATTTACGCTTAAAATTTTCACATGAATAATTTTTTTGTATTGGATATTAATTCTTGTCCAATAAGCCCGTCTATCATAACTACACCGCCCATATGGCGATTATATTTTTTTATAACATTTTGCCAAACTATTTTACCTCGATATTTACATTATCTTTTCGATTCCATCGGGTTACTTTTTGCAATTGAATATCTTTCTTTCGAGACAAAAGTTTTTGAATACGAACGTAAGAAGCTACCAAATGCTCTGATTTTGTGTAGCGCCATAAACATTAGAGATGTCAGCACCAAAAGCTGTACCTACAAACTTTTCATAATAGCTACGCAGAGCATTTTTTGTAGCAAGTGTAGCATCAGCAGACAACTTGCAATTTGGCCCACGATTAAATCGCACCGTCCTCAAACTGCAAACACTCCGAAGGTAGACAATCAAGCCGAGCGAAGTATAAAGATTATCGAAATATGATTGCCGTTGTCAAGAACTTTTTAAGAAAGTCTTATAATGACATTTTTTGCAGCGCCAAGGTCAGGAATATACAAGTATTTAAGTATGGCGTTGGAACCTGAGTAAATTTCGAAAATATTTAATCCGGTCGAATCGCATATATAGGGAAATTTTGTTTCCCATTTATGAGATTTAGCTGGCATTTATGGGTGAGTCGGGTGGTCATGCATTTTTGTTGAGCACACCATTGCTCTTCAACGTTAAAACGCAGTCGTTTACGAAGTTCATCACATCTATTTCAAGTGCTTATTTCAAAGAATTACGAACGAACATTTCGATATCGATAGACTAACATAGAGAACATGATGCTAATAAAGCTCCATCTATTACGAACGGCTTGTCGATATCGTTTTGACGAGCATATAAATGCATTTGCTCAGCCAAGCACTAAACACGAAAGTACTATGATCTGAAAGTACCGCGAATGTTTAAATAAAACAAAACAGAGTTAAATTTCAGGCAAATTTATTTTATCTCCTTCAAAATATGAACCGTTTGAAGTAGCAGGCATGTGCCAACGTTTAACCTAGTCCTCCATGCACCACTGGCAGGCCAACGAAGGGATGGCCTTCAGCTCCTTCGTTGCATTCTCTTTGATCTCCTCTATCAACTGAAATCTCCTTCCACGAAGTGGTAACTTCAACTTGGGAAGCAAAAAGCAGTCGCACGGGGCCATATCAGGTGAATACGGTGCTTGCACGATGGTATTTACTTGCTGTTTGATCAAATAATCCAGCACAATTTGAGCTCGGTGCGATAACGCATTATCATCATGCAAAATCCAATAATTGTTTGCCCACATTTCGGGCCGGCCAGGCAGACATTAATGATCCAATGGCGCTTAAAAGTGACAGATGTGTGTCTTACAGTCCTACCAACATAAAGAAAAAATATGAACCGATTAAAAATTCCCGGTACTGTCTGATCGTAGGGTATATGAAGTTTTCAAACAACTGAGGGATTACTAAACAACTAGTACATTTAGAAACTCATCTGTCAAGAAATATTTCAAGCAAGCAAAAGGCGTCTTCAATGCTTTGAATCCCTTGTAGCCTCGGAACACGAGCTTACTCGCATGCAGACACAAATGCTTCTTCTTCTAAGTAATTGATTTGAGAGTGAGTGATTTATTTCTGAATTCATTTGAATTAATTACTTATGTGACGCTACGACCGTGTGTCGGTTACAACCTGTTTCTGTCCTGAGCTCGTTGATGCGAGTTGGAAATCTCGAGTGAAGACAGGTCCGTCCGCACTTGGTCTTTCCAACGGAGATGTGGTCTTCCTCCTCCACGCCTTTCTGTTTGGGGAACCGTGTCGTAAATTCGCGTTGCTGGAGCATCTTCTTTCATACGGGTGACATGGCCAAGCCAGCGTAGCCGCTGTATTTTTACACGCTTAACTATGTCCATGACCCTACATAGCTCAACAGCTCGCTGTTCTACAGTACGCGGAACTCCTCACTAACGCGGAGGGAGCCAAAGATCTAATGTAGAATTTTTCTCTCGAAGGCTCCCACAATTTTTCCATCAAATGTTGATATCGTCCATGCTTCTGCGCCATTTATTAGGACGGGAATGATGAGCGTTTTGTGTTGAGTGCCAGTTTAGTCCCTCAAGAGGGAGCTCTACTTCTCAGTTCCCTACTGAACCCAAAGTAACACCTGTTGGCAAGAGTTATTCTCCGTTTGATCTCCAGGCTGACGTCATTTCTGTATCCATTTGAATTACCAACATACACAATATGTTCAATAAATAACATAACTTTTCAGATGTAGAATAAAACACCTGTCGTACTGTGTTTGAAAGTTATTTTTTATTCAAAATAGTCTCCATTTAACTCGATACAACGTTCAGAACGATCAACCAATTTCTGCATGGACTTTTTTATGTCATCTAAGGGAATGTTCTCTAACATCTGTATCACGGCTGCTTGAATGGCTGGAATATCATCATAAAACGCACCTTTCATGGCTGCTTTCAATTTAGGGAACAGAAAATAGTCGCATGGTGATAGATCAGGAGAATACGGAGGGTGGTCGATGACACAAATATGTTTTTGCATCAAAAATTCACGAACATTTTTGGTTTTGTGAGGTGGTGCATTATCATGCAATAAAAACAGCTGTTTCCCCTCTGGATATTCAGGTCTTACACGAACAATTCTTAACCACAAACGATGTAAAACTTGTAAATAGTATTCTCCATTAATAGTTTGACCTTCTGCAACAAATTCCTTGCGTACAATACCCTTGGAATCGTAGAACGTGATCAACATTGTTTTGATTCTTGACTTCTGAAAACGCAATTTCTTTGCTTTTGGCTCTCCTTTCGTCTGCCATTCTGCAGAGCGACGCTTAGTTTCAGGGTCATATTTGAAGCACCATGTTTCGTCACCAGTTATGATCGAATCAAGAAAATCTGGATCGTTTTCAGCTGTTGAAATGATGTCTTTACAATGCTCTACACGAGCGATTTTTTGATCTTCATTTAATTGGTGTGGAACAAAGCGTGCACAAACCGTTATTTTACCCAAATCGTCAGTTAAAATTTTCCAAATGACCAGTAGATGAATTTAATTCTTCAGCCAATATTCTTACAGTGAAATTTCCGTCAACAGCAATGATTTCGCGGACTTTTTCTACCAATTCAGCACGACTACTTGCTTCTGGACGACCAGGTCTTTCATCATCATTCAAATCTTCACGACCATTTTGAAATCGTTTAAACCAATTACATATATACATTTGAACGAGCTAAACAATCATCATCATAAACTTTTTGCATCAATTCGTACGTCTCACTAAATGTTTTTCCAAGTTTATCACAGAATTTAATATTTGCTCTTTGCTCCATTGTATTTTTACGACACAAGCACGAAACATACTGTCAATAAAAGGCGCGTAACTTTTTCGCCTGTCAAACGATTTACATGAAGTTGGCTGCGGTTGAAAGCTGACGCTTGTACCTTTTCAATATGATCAAAGTTTAATAGATAGCTCTACGTGTTCCATGATTTAAATAAAAATTTCTGTTATTTATTGAACATGCAGTGTAAATACCATTCGTTGAAACAGCAGGTCTGCCATCCTCGAATACAAGCTCAGGGAGAGGTTCATGACGGCGTTAGCTTGATTGAGACCGAAGAGCACGAGAGCGAACAGAAGCACCGTATAAAGCTAAACCAATTGGACTGAATCAGATGGGCTGCTGTTTTTTTTTCACTGATAAAAGAATTGCAGCTGAAGTTGGATACGCTTCAAAGTCATTAAGGAAGCTCAAATTTATTGCATTCATTTACGCATCTGTCGAGTTGAGACAAACGTTGATGTCCTTATCAGAAATTTATTCAATTGCAGCATTCTTCTTCTCCTACTATATTTGCGTCATCAGTTGGCATTTAATTCATCATCGCCAAAATCTCTTCCTTAGAAAGATTGCTAATTCTTCTACTCGACGTTACTATAAAAAACAACAAAACGTAAAAAAAACACAAAAACTTAAAAACACACAATGGCCACAAGTTTTGAACGCCATGCAGAGCTCAGCCTTTTAGGCGGCTTCACTTTCGGAGTGATTTTAATACACTTGATTTACTAAATGGCTGTATGTTTTTCATTTCCCAATAAATGCTTTAAATTTCCTACACACAAATATGTTTTTTAGCTCTATACGCTGAAACTAATTATATTTTTTGTGTTTATAAAAATTACTGTTTCAATAAATTTAATTTTTTTGACCGAGCGCTACCAGATTTGACTTTCAAATGAATTTTCCGCGAATCGAAATAAGCCAAACCATCGAGATTCAAATGAAAATATGCTACCATTTATTATTTAAGTTTTAGGGATGTCGTTTTTTTATAAATTTCTTATTTTCGTAGTTTTTAGAAGAACTTTCGTTGACCCCGCCAGGGTCATGGGTATTAGAGAGTTAAGGGGGGGGTAGGGTTTTTAGGGTAAAAAAAAATCGATTTTGGTTTATTTGAGAAAATGAATGTACTTAATCTCAAGAATATTGTGTCCAAATTTTAAGTCAATCGGTGCAAAACTCACAAAGTTAGAGCATTATAACCGTTGGCCGCTCCGACTCGGCTACATGCTATGGTCGAACTTTAAATCGATTTTCTGGAAAACGACGTTTTTCAAGTCGGTGGACACTTTTTCTCTGAATCTACTCGACCGATCTTCCTGAAATTTTGTACACACTTTCTCTACATAATTACCGAGGTAACCCTGGGAGGTTTTTTTGTTTTTTCAATTTTTGTTTATTTTACAATAAACAATATTATGCGATTTATCGTCTAAAAATCGCACTTCTACTTCAAATGTTAAAAAAAATTGAAAAAAAAATTTTTTTAAATAAAAACTCGACAGGGTTACCTCGAACAATTGATTACCTAATGAAAACTCTTTGATTTTTTGATTTCAGATGATCCAATGCTGAGAAAAACTGTCCACCGCAAATTGCCTTTTTTTCGAGACGTCTGCGTAGATCTGCTGTCAACGGCTCAATTTTGTATATTTTCTTGTGAAAATTTTTGAAAATATTTTTGAAATATGAGTTTACAGTATACTAATTGGATAAATAAATTTACATGAATCATCTTTCCAAAAAAATTCTTAAATAAGTGCATATTTTTAGTGGAATTAACCCTACCCCCCTTAAGCGTCTGCGTTGGCAAATGCTGCATGGTGAGCAAGAATGCCGATTATGTCTGGAGCACGTCTCTACACGTTTTACTATACGTAAATACTCGTATCTAACTTTGTCTGAATCTTGATCACATTTCTAGAAGAAACTTGTAACTAATTCTAGTTTTGTTCAAAGCGTAGCAACCAAGCGCCGTTCAGGCATCCTTGAACTGCATCATACCTATTCCACTAAACAGTCACCTGTACATACTTAGCCACATTCCAGCAACCCTAGCCATGCCTGCTACATTATGCAATTCATTATTTAATTAAAGGCGCAAAAATTTTGGATTTGAACTGTCAGCTGCAGCCAGAACAAATCCCAATGAAGCCAACCGCAGTTCATCATTTAGCAGTAACTGCCAGTAACACTAATAAATACTGTTAAATGAGCGCATAGCTCTCCGCATGCGATTAGATCAAAATGTGGCAACCCAAACGCATAAATCATCTGACTATCTAATCGCATCAACCTGTGCTTCCAGTGAAATATATTTTAGCGCTGTATTCGCAGGTATGCTTCCATATATGTGTGTGCATGTGTGTGCATGTATGTGCGTATGTATGTATGTATGCGTAAGTATGTGGTTTACGTCCTTTTTTGCTTTTAATAAATATCAAATCGCAATTACTTACCAAGCAGTTAACAGCAATCATGGCGCACACAAGAGCGTTAACGCATGTACGCGCACATCAAGCGCGAGACATGGGTTAGTATGCGCCAGAAAGTAGACTACAACTATGTGCGAATACATTACTCCGCGCTCATTGCATTGTTGTGTATTGTATATCTTTCATTTGGTTAATGCATATACACGCATACACGCATACACACCTACATATGCGTATACATGTGAGTATATCGGTGGCTATGTGTGCATGTATATGTACTTTGTATATGTAATCACTGCGCGCGTTGGTATGATAGATTGGCAGAGGCCATGCCAATGCTTTGAACACCTTTTGCGGTAGCAGCAACAACAACAAGCATAATAGTACGTGCAGCAGTAGCAGCAACCACAATTCTGGAAGCTCTGCAGCTGTCTTTCGGAATTTTTTTATATTTTTTATTAATGTTCTATGAGTTATTTATGTATACATATAAATAAATTCGCTGATACGCAATAGCCTCATAAATATACTCATCGGCTGTCATAATTAATTCAATGAGTTGGCAGGATATCGTAAATTATAACCTGTTAGTGTCATATTTCTTTTATAATGCATTTTATTGATTCGCAATATCCAGCGTAATATCCACAGTAAAAAGTCGTACATACGCATGCATACACATCCCAACTTACATATACATACACACTTTCATAAATGCACGATTTTGGGGAATTTTGAGAGATTGTATCGGATTTCTTATACTATCTTATTTACTTACCTACATAAGTGCGTATGTACATTAGGGTGACCGGGTGGAAAAATTACTTGATTAGTGCGCATAGGCCAAAATTTCTTATTTATGCAGCAAAAAATATTTTTTTTTTTATATATATTTTCAATGGTTATGACAGGTCTGATAAAGTACATTTTTTTATTAAACCATTTTTTTTCATTTTTTGATTAATTTTGCGCCACCTTTTATAATTTTTTTTTTCTTCTTTATTTCTTTATTTGTTTTCAAAGAAGAAAAAAAAATAAACAAATAAAGAAATAAAGAAGAAAAAAAATATTTTTAAAAGGTGGCGCAAAATTAATCAAAAAATTAAAAAATGGTACAATAAAAAAATGTACTTCTTCTTTAAAAACAAATAAAAAATAGAGAAGAAAAAAATATTTAAATAAGGTGGCGTAAAATTAATCACCCCCTAGAAAGATTTCTAATTTTCCTCGAAATGGCGTCTACCAATTTATCATACAAATATCTAATGCCAAATTTTTTTTTATTTTTTATTATCTATTATTTTAAGTTCTCGAGCTCTTAAATAAACACCCGATACTAGAGTCTGAGAACAGAAATTTTATTGTAACCTGTTTTATATGCCGTATTTTGAAAACTTATTTGCACTTTCTAACAATATGTTAAAAATGTAAGGGCGCGTGAAAAAATCCTCGATTTTTGGAATTCGTACTGTATTCGGCAAAGTTGGTCTGGGAGACCTGATCCTTTATAATTATTAACACTTATTCGTGCTTTTAAATTCGCGTATTCAAATTGTAAATTAAATTTAATTAATTTTAATATTTCCGATCTCAATCCAAGATTCGTAGCCTTGCTCTAGCAAAGGCAGGACATTCACAAAGAAAATCATCAGTGCTATCGGGCTCCTCCAAGCTTGCCTGTCTTGAGTCCTCAATAATTCCAATGGTGGTCACAGATTGACCACATGGATTGTGTCCTGTAATAATACCGACCATCAATCGAACGTCTTTTCTACCAAGTTTTAAACGAAAATTCGATAGTTTTCTTTTCGGGCTTGTCCCGAAACACCTTGCAGTTCTTCAATGTACTAGACCCGACCATCACTCTTTGATTGCGATTATTGAATCTAGTCCCTGTGGGCTAACCGCTACTACGCAGTTGACCAATTCATTGGCGATTTCATTTCCTTCAACACCGCAATGTCCTGGAGAGTGACCTTTCAGAATTGAGGTGTGAGTGAGTGACCTCTTAGACCTACAGCCCCACTATAATCAGGTGAACTTTCCGTAAGCCTGTTCACCCTAATGTATATATAGGTGTTTAAGCACATATACAAAGAAATACATGGACTGCATACACAATGGACTAGAAACAGCTAAATCGACCGGACATGCCTTTTTTTAGCGCGTCACATCACATCCGTATGGAAGTGCCATTAAATTTTTGGCGTAGATTTCTCTTTGTTTTTTTTTGTTTTTTGCAGATCTGTTTACGTGTTTTAAGAGCTCGAGAGCTTAAAATGATGATACAAAGCAGAGATATTTTGGAGTGACTTTTTTTATTATAATCTGGTAGCTAATTTCATGGCCTTTATTTTTTTATTATGAAATTCGGCATGTGGCTATGAGTTACTTGGTTCATTCGATCAGTCCAAGCATTGGCTATTTTTTTCAATAAATCTGGTCGTATGGCGTCATTGATGCTTAGGATATTGTAATAATCGATTGATAAGCGCGCTGTATGGCAAGTTGCGCCATCTTGTTGGAACCAAATATCGTTGAAGTTTAGCTGATTAATTTTTGGAATCAAAAATTCAGTCAGCATGGCTCGATCACGCTTGTCATTTACCGTAACCGCAGCTCCTTCCTCATTTCGAAAGAAATAAGGACCTATGAGGCCGTCACTGCTCTACAAACTTGACGAACGGGTTTTTTTTAATTTACACTATTTGCAGATAAAAACTCCACGTATCATTTTTACAACAGCAAATGAATGTACCTTCATACTACTTTGCCAAAGTTTTGTTATATATGTAATTATCAAGGCGCATTTATTAAAGGTGGTGGCACTAAGTAAGCCTGATTGTCATAGAAAAGTATTGGCAATGTAGAAAACAAAGAATGAATTCGCTTTGTTTTATTCTGGGCTGACAGCCACATGGACATGGCGAACAAAAAAAACGTATCAGCTGATTTACCGATGCCACCTTTAATAGATTCGCCTTGTGTAATTATTATACTTTCAGTGTCAAAGTAAAGTCTACACCACATATCGAGAAGTTTTAACTATTTGTTGACTTTATTTTAATTTATTATTTCTTCGTAAAACATAGTTTATATTGCAACAAAAACCATATAATGAACATTATTTAAATTGTTTTGAAAGAAATATTCCAAGAAAAATATATGGACCTGTACGACTTAAAGACGGTACTTACCGCATTCGATACAACGACGAGTTGGACACACTTATCAGGAGTTCAAATGTAATTGGGTAAATCAAGGCGCAGGGGATTCGATGGTACGGTCACATTCCACGAATAAGCAACGCTAGAGCTATAGAAGAGATATTCGAAATAAATCCACAAGGCGACAGAAGAAGAGGCCGCCCGAGAAAACGGTGGAGAGATGACATTGAATGCTATTTTGGAGCTATGCGACGAATTGTAACGGAAGCAATGGTTCACCCCTGCACGAACTGTGATGCTATGAAGATGATGTTGATAAATGTATACTAATTCCCCAAATTTTCATCACAATTTCAGACCTTTTAGTCAAAATCTTTAATCTTCTGAGTATATGGTTGTATAGCCCATTCAGTTTTAATATAGGTTTGGCAGCCGCATCGCACATAGAGACAACGATGCCACTTAGACCAAGAAATGGGTCCATTGTGAGCAAAAAAAGTTTTAATATGACAAAGTGCAAATTTCAAGTGGCTCAAACTCAATTTTGATAATTTATTTTCGCTGCGGCATTCCGCATTTCCGCATCGATTGGGGCCTATCCGTCTTTGAAAGACTAAGGCTTGTGGCTAGAGCTGGGCATGGGCTTGATGGATTAACATACTTAACCTTGACGAAAAGTATTTCCCACCACAAACAGCTGGAAATAACTAGAGAAAAGTCGTCGAGAGTGGAGGAGGCTAAAACTCGATTTGATTTGGATTTGCAATGCCGGTGATAGTGATTTCCCTACACAATACACTACAACATTTAAAATGATGACTTTCGTTCCGGAAAGTATAGGGTATTTTTGAGCTACATGAGAATTATCGATATTGATAACTATGTTCTGCCAGCTGATAATGGCAAACTGTCTGTTCAGTAAGGTTTGGTAAGTCATAAAGAAACGTTTAAAGCCAGAAGAACGCTTCCAAATTAAGGATATTTTGAACGAAAAAATAAATTTGTTCGCGAAGTTTACTGAGCGAAGTAATGAATAAAACCGTCGTTCACAACTTGTTTTTGCCCTTAGACTACGTGGAAAGTTTGACGTAAGTATCTTATCAAACTACTTGAGGAGTGCCAGACTGGCACCTCAACCATTTCATTTCATCTTCACTTACGTGCCTATGAAATGCAGCTCGTGTAAGAACTTAAGCCAAATGACCCTCGTTTGCGTAGCATTTTTGCTGATTGACCTCATTTAGATTTACTATTCCGATTTATTGGAAAAAGTAGTAAAAAATTGGATTAATCGAATGAAACATATAACTTCCAGCCGTGGTGGACATATGATGGATATGATATTAAAATAAAATAAAATAAGAAAAAAACATTCCTACAATATTTCTGTTTCTATTACGGCGGCCGCCGTAGTCGAATAGGTTGGTGCGTGACTACCATTCGGAATCCACAGAGAGGACGTTAGTTCGAATCTCGGTGAGACACCAAAATTATGAAAAAGATTTTTCTAACAGCCGTCGCCCCCCGGAAGGCAATGGCAAACCTTCCAGAGTATTTCTGCCATGAAAAGGCTCCTCTTAAATACACCCCATACTTATCAAAATGGGCAGAATTCCATTTATGTAGATAACAAAGAGTGAAAAAAAGATTATATTTTCTGCACATTTTCCCGATTTTGAGCAGTTCAAGCAATTTTTTTTCAAATCAGTTAGCTACACGATTTAACACAGGAATCTCTATAGAATTGGAACATAGCCATCTGTCATTTCTTCGGTAGGTATTTTGGTATTGGTCAGAATTTTTTTCGTCGAAAAAGCCTTAACATTTTTGGCGCTTCGAGGCGTTTAATTTTGTGTTGTTTTTAGGATTGGAAAACTCACTGGTTTCGTGTTAACTCCGACATAAACTGTCCTTTTCAAATAACTTAGAATTTAAACTGGTGATTTTCATGAACAACTCGATTGATAGGACCCTCAGAAACATTAGGTTTACCTCGCAAGGGGTATCTTTAATTTTGAAGGGCCATCATTATCGCTCAATATCGTTTTCACTTGTGGAATAAATTCAGCAGATCGCTCAGTGTCAGATCGTTCCTCATTTTTTCTTCTGCCTTTTGTAACAGATTCCGCATCGTCGCTTGATGCTGGGATTCTCACAAACCTTCTGAGCGAATGAAAAGGCGCACGTAAGGGAATTAGAGCAAATTAGAGAAAACTCCATGCCTCTTGAGTTAAGTTGTAGTCCTCCACGTCTTATCAAAAACAAAAATAATAGTTTCGGGAAGTTCCGCATGCACCCTGTGTATATATCTCTAACACCCTTTGTGGGGGTTTCGCCCGAACGCCTCCTCACAAATGTGGTGTAGGTGTTCATGTTTTTGGAGGTACCTACTCTGAACGGCCAATAGTTTTTTATGAGAAGCTGCTTCATGGCAAGAAATATACTCGCAGGTTTTACAATGCTTGCCGAGCGACAACCTTTGAAGTGTTTGAAGTCAAACCCGGGTACTACACCTACTTATTCGCCTTCACCTGCCGAGATATAGTGATGTGAAGAAAAGCATTTGGTTTGAAAAGAGTGCTCAAAATCAATTTTCGGGGAAAATGTTCATGGAATTATAAAATTCGAATTTTAGTTCAGCCAATAAAGCCTAGTTGAGTAATATCGCAACTTAAGTCAAAACTGAAAACGGCATTCCATGACCTCGAAAATGATGTACTGTGCTATTCAAAGGCGACGTGATTTATTTAACTGACTATTAGCAAAAGACATACAACGGCAAGAAGCTGCAAACCCAATTTTTTTTTTATAGAATTCTAAAAAAAATTCTATCATATAGTAATTAAGCTGAGATTAAATAAAATCAATTTAAAATTATTACTTTTTATATAAATAATGAATTAAAGAAACACACCCGAGTGACAGCTCCTTAGCCTATACGTTCCTCACTATTAGTTACGATTATTATCAATGCCGAAAGTACTGCCCGTATTAAAAAAGCCTTACATTTTTATTTGGTCTATCTGTAATAATATTTGTAAACTCTGCAACTGAATATGCCTGCAAGTAAGACAATTTCGATAAAATTTGTATATGTAAAAGCCATGCCCCCCATTTTTATTTCTGCCAGCCTTTATCAGTGAAAGAAATCAACACTGATAACCGCTAAAGCTGAGTAATGGCGAAAGCTAAAGTGTGAAGCGATGAGTCATGCAGAGATAAGATAAGAAGGATAAGTAAATATTGGCGCACCTGTGAGCACTAGAAAGGTGGTTTTCTCGTATTGCACTGAACTCTTTTAAATATAGCTAAACCAAATTTATGGCATGCAAAACTTCGCATGACTAAGTTCGCTTTGAACAAATGCGATTTGGCTGAGAAAGAAAATTAATTTAGCAAATACAAAAGCAGCTTTGCTTAATAATGCAAAGCTAACAAAAGTAAGAGAAAGAATGGTGGATATTTTGATGAGGTACTAACACACACAGAGTTGAGATATGTGCACATAAATACATACATACATGCAATGCTGCTCATACAGCCAGCGCGAACTGGAGCCTAAATTTAGCTTTTGGAAGACACACTGACAAAAAAATATTTTTTTTTTTCTGTAAGACAAAGTCATTACGTTTTCTGCTTTTTGAAAACCACCGTTAAGATGAGAGATGGGCATGGTTATTGCCCTATTTCGCATATTTTCCACGCCAGCATACCTTGGCCACAGAGTAATAAATGTACAAAGTTTCATTGAAATGAACAAATATGGCTCGATCGCCTCTTCTTCTTATTTTGAGCACTTTGGTGGCAAAATTTGGTTTTAAACTTAAAGTTTCTCCCGAACCGCTGAGCGTATGAATGGGAAGAGGAACGTGTTAGCTTCGTGATCATTCTTCCTCTTTTTCTCTTCTTCTTGTACTTTTATTATAGGCACTGCCTATATTTCTTAACATTTCCTTCGATATCCTTTGACATAATGGGTGGTGATTGCAGGTACTTTTTCCTATAGGGTTCTTTTGACAGATCACGCGTGACTAATGTCAAACTAAACACATCATTTTGTTCAGTATTCATTGACATTTCATCATGAAAAAACTTACGCCTCAACAACTTTTACATATAGTAAAATTGAATTGCGAAAATCGATGATCTGTGAAAAGTGTTCATCACGCGCTCAGGCCAACTTAACCGTCCCACCGAACGCACTATTCGGTAAACCATCGGCAAAATTGAGTAAAATTTTACATTACTGGAGGATACTTGGCCGATTAGGCCACGTACAGCCCGAAATGAAGAGAATATTGCGGCTGTAAATGGGAGTTTTACCGAAGACCCGAAAGAATCGAAACGGTACCAATCTCAATGGCACTACATGGGAGCTTTTACGCAAAGATCTTGGCTTGAAAGCGTATAAAATAGAGCTAGTCCAAGATTTGAAACCGGCCGATCTTCCAAAGCGTCATAATTTCAGTCGTTCGGCTCTCTGGGAAAAACTTGCCAAAGGACCGCATTTAGGGACTCGAATCTTGTTTAGCGATAAGGCCCATTGTTGGCTTAATGGCTACGCCCACAAACAAAATTGCCGTATTTGGACTAAAAAGCAACCGAAGCCATTAGAGAACAACCATTACAACAATTGAAAACAACCGTTTGATGTGCCCTATTAGCTGAAGAAATACTCAACCCATATTTTTTCAGAGACGAAGCTGACGCTAATGTAACAGTGAACGGCCGGAAATTCAAGCCCATGATCTCCAGAATATTTGGTTCCAATAAAACGGCGCTACTTGCCATACTTCCCGTGCGTCGTCGTTTCGGTGAACAATTTGTATCACGCCTCGGTCCGACAAGACGGCTCCACTTGCCATACAACCTGTGAAACAATGGATTTGCCGCGTCGTCGTTTCGGTGAGGAATTTATCTCTAGTTCTCGCCTCGGACCAGTGGATTGGCCACCAAAGTCGTGTGATATCACAACTTTGAACTTTCACTTATAGGTGTATGCAAAGCCTAAATGCTTTATGGATAAACCAGCTTCGATTGAGGCATTAGGAACCAACATTCCGCCAACTAAAGTTATTCACGAGATATCGACCGAAGTCCTCCAGTGAGTCATTCAATATTGGTATTTACGGATGGCCGAATTACGACGCAGTTGGGGCCAACATTTGGAAGAAATTATCTTTAAGAAATAAATGTCCTGAATGAGTTTACACAAAAATAATAAAGATTGCCCAATTAATTTGCATTTTCATTGTTTTAATTCAGTTTAAAGTCCGATACCTCTAAATTGATCACTCTGTATATATAAGTATATAAATATATTTTCTCGTAGTTCCTGGAAACCATAACTATAGCTTATAATTTGATTTATTTGAAGCTAAAAATTTTATTTGTCTCCACGTATAGCCTGCCTTTTGCTCTTGTGCACCCACCCGACAGCCTACAGATGTTGGCTGGTCGCTCGCGTCTGCGACTCCCTGAGCGATTTTAGTCAAAGCACCTCTTGTGTTGTCCTCCAGGAGTTTCCGCAGTGTACGGCCAATCCACATCCATTTGCGACGTTGTACTTCGCGAAGAATTTGTATTTGTTTAGTAGCAGCCCATAGGTTAGTGATACTTTGGGTTCTACGATAGAATGTCCGCATGATTTTGCGCAGTCAGCGATTCAAAAAGGTTCGCAACGTTTGCACGTCTCACGTGTTCAAGTTCCACGTGCCACAACCACATACTTGTAGACGTTGGCGTCGAAAATCGGCAACTTCCTACGCCTGCATATGTACGCCGATCTGAAGACTTTATCCGGCATACCAAAGGCAGAACGTCCCGTTGATATTCGATTGCGAAGTTTAGAAGAATTCATTCACTGCGTTTCGTTGTTGTTAATGCACATAAGTTTTCTTTCGGAAATATTGATTTTTAGCCCTGTTTGAGCTCTAAAATCGCTGATCGCGTGTAACTTTCAAGATATATGCGAGTGTTTGTGCGGCATCAGGCATCCGCGTAGTCCAAGTCTTCTAGCTGCCCGTTCAGATCCTAGACTATGTCTCTATTCTCCGCCGCCGCATAAAGAGATCCAAGACTAAATTGACTAAACAGCGGCGAAAGCACACAACCCTGTCTGACCCCGATTTGTGCTTCAATACTGGCATTCAAAGCGTTTTCTTGATGAAGACGACGGCAAGCGGCCGTCTACAAATCGTTTACAAGGCTGTTTATGTTTTCGGGTGTTCCCTTGCACGCGAGAACACTCCAGATTGCGGCTGCCTTAAAGTATCGAACGCCTTCTCGAAATCGATGAAGCAGAGATATAGAGGAGAGCACCACTCCACCGACTACTCAACAATGACTCTTAGAGAGTTTACGTGATCAATGCATGTGCAACGTGGGTGGAAGCTTGCTTGTTCAGTGGAATAAGGTTAGGTTGAAGCGGACAACCACACTCAGGCTCATAGCCCATTGTGATGCCGCGTGGGGAGCTTTCCCCATTTCTCTTAAAACCAATGCTGCTTTTCAATAATTTTAGAATATTTCCTATTTCTGCAGAACTGAGATCTTCAAATTCGTTAAAAAATTGTCTTCCTAGAATACTAAATCTCCGTCTGGATAGAGCAGGACACTGACACAGTAGGTGCGAGATCGTCTACAGAAGTCACGTGTTTGCACACCCAACCTCTGGTAGAGGGCATAAGCATTCCTGGTCGGCGTGGGCGTGCCTACCCATAACTGAAACCAGTGTGCTAAGTCTTTGCTTACACCGGCTTAGAAGAGCTTCTGTGCGTTTAGAATTGATAGTCAGCCGCAATTGTCGGGCGATTTTGCAGGTGATTTCATTCATTTTTCGTTCGCTGTTCTTACGATTTCTTCAAGGATAAGTAGCTTACATGCTTGCAAAGGTATACCTATATCATTGTATATGTACTCATCAGTCAATTTGCTAGTTCTTCGGCTCTGCAGTTCCCCTCAATGACGCCATGGCCAAGAACCCATGTTATCAGTAGGTGAAATGACTCAGCCATCTCGTTAAAAGATGTGCGGCATTTCATGGCTACCTTAGAGGTTGTCGACTATTTTGTGAGGGATTTTATCGCCGCTTGGCTATCAGTGAAAATGTACATGTCATTTCCGGATATCTCATCACACTGTATCAGTGTTGCGGCTTTCATTATTGCTATCAGTTCAGTGTGGAAGACACTACTGTATTCCGGGAGATCCCCAGATGCTCGGAGTATACCCCTCCGCCCATCCTGCCCTCGAGCTTTGAGCCATCTGTGTATACATGGATAGACTCGCCCTGTCTTACATCGTCCCGTTCCCACTCTTCGCTTGAAGGTAGGAAGGTCGTAAACGTTGTAATGGCAAGAGTAGGCGGGAGTGCATAGTCCGCCAATCCGAGAACCTCCGAAGTGCCAGCCAGTATTTTGCCGTGACCGTAGCTCTTATTTGACCACTTACTTAGAGTGTTCAGCCTTATTGCCGCAGTAGGCGCGATATATTTTGCCTGCAGATCTACCGGCAGGAAGTTTAATGTCGCATATAATGCTTTCGATGAAAGCAAAATTAATAAAAACATTTTTATAATAGCGGTCGCCCCTCGGCAGGCAATGGTAAACCTCCGAGTGTATTTCTGCTATGAAAAATCACGAAGTGCGCGATATGCATTTTGATATGAACGCCGGTTTTCATAATAAACCTGAATAACTTTAACGCATTGATCGATTGTGTATCTTTCCGTGATTTAAATTGAGTTTGTTTGAAATTGAAAAATATCAAGTAAAACGTAGAAAAAAACTTGACGTTTAGGTGTGGTTCAGATTCACATTCGGCCCTTGAAATTTAGTCACCCTTTCGTCTTAATTTTTGCCAAATAAAATTTTATGTCTTCGGGGGCTTTAATATTGTTTGTAGTTATTTGCCGCAATGTGCATATATACCTAGTAGATATAAGCACCGGGACGTAATAAACTAAGTTTTTCTAATATGGAGGCTTAAGGCGTTAGACGGCTGATGCAAAATTTTTATTACTAAAAAATACTAAAACAAAATTAAATCCTGACAATACCGAAATAACTTACTTTAAGAATTTGTCTGCCAAATAGACTTTCAGCAACGATTGGACTAAATGAATTCTTTTTCTTACCTTTTTACTTAATTTCGCCCCATTCCATTTCCTTGATTGCGCGTGCATAAATTTATACAATACAAAGTAAAATATGTCAATCACATTAAAGCGTTTTCTTTCATTCGTTCTTTCTTTTCAACCGCACACAATTGTCCCACACACATACACACACAAATATGGATTCTCTAATACACCTGCACACACACTTACGTATTTGTGAAACTAACTCGTGCAGATATTTTTGCAAAAAGTTAGCCAGCCAAACCTCACCAACCGAATCCGCACTACAGCACCACAAAAAGCCATCAATTTCTTATTTTCGATGAATTGCCCTGATTAATTTTAAATTGCATATCGCTGTTCAGGTGAACTCCAGCCAGTTGCGCGTAGAGGTGGGGGTTATTTACCCCGCAAGAAAAACCCGAGCTATTTTTAAATACATTTTTGGCACAGAACTGGTGTGAGTTTGTCAATGGCAAAACATTTCGCTTCACATGGACTTCCCTTCTCATTACTTTGCTTCTCATTACGACTACGAGGTTTAAGGTTCATGATTCTCTCGAAAGTAAGCCGTCAGCCTAAGGAGTCTTCAGCCTAAGTTTATGGTATTTGATGCCTGTATAAGGCGGTTATACGACCAATTCTATCATACGGATCGGTAGCTTGATGGGAAGCTCTGGGGAGGGATTACAACACCAAATTAGTGGGCGGAAAACAAGTGCAATAAGGGTCGGTGCAATCAGATCATGTTCCAGAGAGGCTCTTAATGCGCTGACACATATAATTCCTATAGCCCTAACTGTAAAAGAAGATGGCAATCATGAGTGCACTTAGGTGAAATGAAGCGGGTCGATGGAATGAAAAAACGTATGGCCATGCTAGTCTATTTTTGCGACAAGCTCAATACACCTCGCAGAGGACTGACTCTATCGTCCCGATAGTAACTTTCAATAGTAATTTTGCCACCTTCTTTCCATCTCGGTAGAAATGGAGTAAGGGATTCTCACTAAAGAACTTCGACGCTACAGTCAATACAGATGACTCCAAAATAGATTGTGGGGTAGGAGCTGGTTATAGACTTAAAATTGAAAAACCTGTACGTCTTCCTAATTCCTGCAGTGTCTTCCAGGCGGAAGTACTTGCAATTGGGGAAGCTTGTAGGCTACTAATCGCAAATTTCTCTTTTAAGGGCAATATCGCTATTCTATTCGGCCACAACAGCCCGTCCACTGGTCGAACAAAGTAGAATTAGCCTTGCCACCTTGAGCGAAAGCCATAACGTTATGGATGGAGTCCATTTGCTCTATTGTTAGGCGAGTATTGAGATAGTCCCTTGAGAGAACTGTCATTTTGACATTTCTTACTACATTCTTGTGGGAGTTAGAGCACTGACTCTTCACGGATGTGGTGTCGCTTTTTGCTGCTCGTTTTGCAGCTGCTGTTGCTGTTATTTCTGTGGCCTTGGATGTACTCGTAGACGGTTTAATGTCTTTATACCGCTTCTTCATAGTAGCCTCTGGTGGTGTCAGTTCCGATGACCTCTGCCGCTTTGGACCTGGCTTAATGTCATCTGTCTCCCTTGCGGAAATGGAGAGCAGAGCTTTGGCATATGCCTTCTCTCTGCTGAGCCCTTTTTTAAAGAGGTAACTGAGCCTCTTTTTGCCTGTCACGCTCAGTATTTTGGTTTGTTCGGCTTTATCTGTGCCGATGGTGCGCTGTTTAGTTGTTTCACTTGTTGAGGTCACACCTATGCTGTTTGCCTGAGGCATTTCTGCCTATGAGGTCCCGCTTTTGGGGTCTTGAGTGACGACCCTTCGGCTCCCTCCATTGAGAGTTGCTCCTCCTTCCTTGATTGAGGTACTGGGTCCTCTGATGGTGAGCTGCTCTCGACATTTTTATCTTTGTTTATTTTTATTATGTTCATTTTGGTCCCACGAGTAAAGGGGAAAGATTGGTCCGCTGCGCCAGTGCCCCGGTAGCGCAATAAGGCACTTATTGAAATGTAGCCTTGCCTGGGCGCTCCAAGTTCTCATATTAGCGACTAGATACCCCCTAGCCACTCATCTATCAGCATATGCTGTTCCACCTTGGATTGGGGATTTGTGTAGAGTTCACTCTCCCACTCTAGATTTTACTCGCCTCTTACGACAGGCATATCTTACCTCGGGCAAATTCTAACTCCTGACCCGCTGGAGGAACAACTTAATCAGGTTCTTAAACAGCATAGATCGCATATAGTCATTGTAAATAATCGTAAAATAATTTGATAGCGAGAATGTGGCAACAAAGTAATGCGGACGCGCTACTTGTATTCTGGATGGATCATCACCACTTTAACCAACCAACCAACCAATTTCTCACGTTACTCAGCTATTCTTAAACCGATATGGACATATGGCATTCAACTTAGCAGCACTGCAGCTAACTTCAACATAGAAATATTTAAAAGATTGCATTCGAGAAGTCTCAGAGCGATCTCACACATAAATTAATCGGGACCTCAAAGTACCCACAATAATTGAACAAATAAGAAAATTTTATTTTACGGAGTCGTTTACTTAAAATTATACCAACTCTCTACCCCTGTAACTAGCACTTAACACTGCTAACACTCATTGAGCGCTCTTTCTCTCACGCATATTTGATATCAAAGCGACGAATCGCGCAAAAGGCGCTGTATGATCGAAGAGCAACCGAGAACAAAACATTTGAATGTATTAATTTGCCAACGCTGGAGAGAATAATAATCGTTGTACCGCTACTTTGTTCTCAGCGAATTTGACTGAATCGCTATGGGTGTGATGCTGCACTTGTGCTCTTTATTGGAGTGTTGCTTGTGCGATTTCTTCTTGTTCATGTATTCTTGTTGGCAATTTCACATCTCTCTCAATCAGCTGCACTAATGTGAGGCCACGTACTCTCTGATGGCCGATCACTGCTCTGCTCTATTGATAATTGTGCCAATGGCAGAAGTTTGATTTCTGTAGTTTGATAGATGCCTGCGTGTGAATATTTTTCGAATTAACATAGCACTGTTTTGGTGATGGTGTCAAAAAGGGTGAACAGATATCTATCAGCAGGGTAAGAAGAGCGTACTAAATAAATATCTATCAGCTGCCGAATTTAGTATCAGTTTTGAGCTATAAAAATAGCTATACGCCATCGAACAACTTCATAAAGCGTGGGCGTTTAAAATTCATCACCTGCTTGCATAGAAAAGGAAGGACTGGCGAACTAGTCGTAGTTCATAATTCACCACAAGTGCACCAGTTCGTTACCAGTGGCTCTCCCTGGAGAGTGGTATTCAATTTTGAGTGCACGACTACATACGAGTGTATGTGTGTCGATATGTTTTTGCTGGCATTCCTTTTACTCGCACCGCACTTGCTTGTGCGCATTTGTGTATATGTATGTGTATATGCATGTGTATGGGGTGTGTGCACTACGTGGCTCCGTAACCACTTAATATTTTATGTTCATACTAACCATCCATTTTCTTTAATGACGAAATTAATTGCGAGCAAGAATAATAACTCACCAAAAATTTTAAGTGATTTCCACCTTTTACGGTTGCTTTGCTTTAAACCCAAAAAACGTTTGTTAATGTTGTACTAAATGTTTTCTTAGCCAAAGCGGAAAATTGTAGCCACACGTACATACGTATACATATATAACAGTGTGCGTATGCATGTATGAGTGGGTGTGCATTTGTGAATATGAGTCAATAAACTTATTTATACATTTTATGAGCACTTCAGTACTCGCTTGCCATGACTGAAGATTGGCTAATACTTGCATACCTACATACATACATAAATACACACATACATACATACATACACACATATAAAATCGTAGCACCCGTTTACGTTTTACGAGTTTTTTATAAATTTTATGTACGTGCCGAACGCTTAGATTTTAAAGTGAGATTTCATTGTGACAAATACAGTTTTACAGAAAATTTCCGCACGCCCACGTATTTATTTGGGATACTAGGCGCTTACAGTAAACGGCTGCCAAACCTACATAATAATTTAAAACAATTTCTGGATCACTTAAGTCTTAGCTAAATGTTTCCCCCTAAGGTCCTCGTACAATACGCTCTCTGTACTCACGCAACTTTCTAGTCATATTTGAGGCTGAAAATAAGCACAGATTAATTTTTAAAGGGAATATGGTCCCGCTCCTTGGAATTGAAAAAACCCCGAACAATGAGATGCAAGAAAATATGCATCCCTTCCGTTGCATCATAACGTATAAATATTTCTGAATCTGATATTTCAAAAATACAACCAGATAAAATACATTATCAGGTAAAAGAGATTTTATAACTATAAAATGTGGGTTTCAAAAAGTTAAAGGTACTAGGTTGTTCAATAAGTTTTGCGGTTCGATAAGAGAGGGCGGTGCTACTAGCCTAAATAACCCATCCATTTTTGTTATGTTGGTATACTCTATAAACCCAAGTGAAGTTTCATTTCAATCCGTTAATTCATTCTTTGTTTACAAGCTATTTAGTATCGACGTGTCAGAGTATTTTCTATAATGGGTAAAATCAAGTATCGTGCAGTAATAAATTTCATTTTCAAAAGGTTTAAAAGCAAACGAAATTTTTGAACGAGTTTTGAAAGTATATAAGGACTTTTGGTCATCAATTAGTACCGTAGAAAGATGGTTAGCTGAATTTAAATGTCGTCGTACAAGCCTTGAAAACCATCCACAACAAGGACGTCCAAAATCAGCAGCAACACCAGAAATCGTAGAAAAAAAACAGAATTTCGTATTGGAAAATCGTCGAGTGACTGAAAGAGATTTAGTAGGAACCCTAGACATCTCATTGGGCAGTGTAAGCAATATTTTGACTAAAGTATTGGGTTTCAGAAAGCACCTCCATGCGCAATGAGTGCCGCATTCGCTAACAATGAAACGAAAACACATTCAATTGCGACTTCCTCAGCAACAGAGTTTTCGAAAGAAAAAAGTGGATTCCGTGCGTTGATTCATCACTATGGATGAGACTTAGGTCTAGCACCATGATCCCAAATCAAAACAAGAGGCTAAAGAATGGCGCGAACCTGGTTCTGCGATTCCGACACGAGCTCGTGTCCAGAAATCAGCCAAGAAGGTATTGAATCAGGTTTTTGAGATGGGAAAGGAATTTTTTTGTAAAAGAAAAAAATTAATGTCACAAGAAAAAATATTGAAAATAACTAAAATACAGCTGATTGGCTACTCAAATGCGTAATAACAGTCAAGAAAGTAAATATTTACTCCGACAGCCAAGCGGCAATAAGGGTCCTCGGGTCTATGATGGTGCATTCGGAATTGGTCAAGGAATGCTTGACCTCACATCAGCTCATCTGGGTTCCCGGTCACAGCGACATTGCGGGAAACTGTGAGGCGGATGAGCTGGTCAGACAAGGGACATGTGAAGTGATTTCCCCGCGGAGGGAGAAAATTGGGATCCCCCTGACTACCTGCGGTCTGCTCCTGGAAAGATGGGCATCGCGCCAACTCAGCGAGCGCTGGGCAAATACACAAACGTCTAAAGTCGCGAAATCCTTCTGGCCACGTGTGGACCGAAGGCGCTCGGGCGAGCTTCTGAGTCTGACAAAATATCAGCTCTCCAATCTAGTGGGTTCTATCACAGGACACAATGCGCGAGGAATGCATGCTGTGAGACTTGGAATCACCTCGAGTTCTTTTTGTGCTGGATGTATGGAGGATGAGGTGGAATCATCTCAGCACCTTCTCCTTAGCTGCCCTGCTCTGGCGGGGCTAAGATTCAGGCATCTTGGGTCTTACTTCTTTGATATGCCTACTGATATAGCTTGCGTTGATATTAAAAATCTGATGAGTTTCATCAGCAGCACAAAGCGGTTGACGCAAACATAGTCATCGTTCATAATCCGCACGCTCCTAACCATTCCATCACCACCTCTCCCCGCCCTCTCCCTTCACCTTAATTCCTTGACAGTGGTATCACAAAGGACGAATCCTTCTTCGTCCAAGTGTGCTCACTCTCTGGGCAACCATACCAACCTAACCTAACCTAGCTAAAATCCATGAATTAAAGTTCGAATTGTGGGAGCATTCATCGAATTGGGCCACTAGCGACTTCCAACTGTTTCCAGAGCTAAAAAAAATGCATTCATAGAAAGCGTTTTTCAACAAATGATGAAGTCATAACAGCTGTGCCAGCGAATTTTGAGGCACTTCCAGATTTTCACTTCAGAGATGGAATTCATAAATTGGAATCTCGTTGGAACATTGTATTGAGGGGAGGCTCTACTGAATAATAAAGTATATTGCAAGCCATAAAATTATTTTTTTCTCATCACACCGTAAAATTTATTGAACAGCCTAGTATACCATATAAAAGGCAATTTTCATTGCCCTCGATTCAAGTATAGTATTGTAAACGAAAAACTAATTTTTTGTATTCAAACAGATACACCATAATTTGTATGTGTTCTACGTCATATATTTCTTGTTACAAGATAATTAGGGGTTTGTATTTGAGTGAATTAAAAAATATATTTCTTTTATAAGATAAGATTTTTCTGCCTTTTGTGGTCATAAAAAATTACATTTTTGCACATAATTGATTTGCTCCCCTTTTACATGACTTGGATCATTTTCAAAACCAACTAAAAGCCAAACTATATTACAAAAAATTCTAAGTAAAAAATATGAAAATTATTAGAAAAAATTATTACAGAAAAATTGTAAAATTAATTTCTATTGCTCACGTGATCAAGATCAGCCTCAAAAAACCCCACATAAATTCCCTATAAAAGAAAACAGCTATTCTTTATCAGTGTTCGCTGATTGCTATAACTAATTAGTTATTTTTGATCTACTAGCAATATTTTAGTAATTAACAATAAACTAATTTAGTATACTGCTGAAACAACAAACTCTGTAAACTGACCTCATTTTCGATTATTATAGGCGCATATGCGGTCCACGACAAACCCTAGTACGTAAATATTAAGATAAAATCTATGATTGTAATTTTTATTTAAGAATGAAACTATTCAAATAAACATTTTTATCATTTTTATTAATTTTTACTATTAAAAGTAGAAAATAATTTAAAAGTGCCACTTTTCTGCGATAGTTTTTCGGTGGCACAGGTACTGGTCATGTCAGATCATGTGCGACTGGAGTAGAAGAAGATTCTAGATCAGGATGTTCAAAAGGTTTTGCATTTTTACCTTTCCTCTTTTACTCGGATTCACAATGCAAAAGTAGCAGTCTTTAATGTGGTCTTTTGGCTCTCGACAGATTCTTGGTATGGCAAATTTCAAAGACTTTCTCTCACCTCGATACCAACCTAAAATATAGAAACAAAAATCAATATGTCTATTAAATTTAATTTACTATGTTAATCAAATTTACTTACCTTCCAAACATTTTTTTCAGTAGCTAGAAGCAACATGTGGAACTCATGTCTTGTCTTGATTCCGAACAAGATAGCAAAAGTATGATTCGGAGGCTTCACACATGTATTTAATTCATATTATATTTTATATCTCGAACTTTAATAAATTGTCCACATATATAACAAAATGCATCAGCTTCATATTTACACTTTCGCGACGACATTTTAGGTTATTCTACATTTGTACATGGTTGGTTGGTTGGTTGGTTAGAGTGGTGATTCATCCAGAATCCAACTAGCGCTTCCGCACCATTTTGTTGCCACATCCTCGTTACCAAATTGTTTAACAGTTATTTGCAGCAGGACTATATCCAGTCTGTGCGGTTTAGGAACCTTATTAGGTTGTTGACGTCTACGCCAGACAGTTGCTCGAGACTCTCGAACAGCGGTTTGCCCAGGGTTAACATTCTGTCCTTCCATAGGGCAGGGCATTCACAGAGGAAATGGAAGATTGTTTCTTTTTCCTCCGGTTGTTTACAACTATGACAGTATGTATTGTGAGGGATACCCATTTTGGCGGCTTGTTCTCCGATAGACCAGAAGCCAGTTATGACTACCGTAAGTCTACAGGTGTCCCGTCGTTTCATGTTTATTAATGTCAACGATTGCTTGAGGTTGTAGGTGGGCCATAGCGTTCTGCTGATTTTGCATTTCGTCTGGTCTCTCCATCTACAATCTGCAATTCGAAGGTATTTTAGGGAAATTGCATTCTTGACCGCACCTAGTGGAGTGAATACTGGTACTGCAAGAGCGCTATTCATGGCAGATCCCCCTCTTGCCAGTTCATCAGCTTTTTCGTTACCTTCTATGTTCCGGTGTCCCGGGACCCAAATCAAGGTTACTCTATGGTTTTCACTCAAGTTGGTGAGGCTATTCCTACTTTGCTCCACCACTTTAGAGGTTGTTATAGTCGCGTCCAGCGCCTGGATTGCGGCTTGGCTATCCGAAAGAATAGCGATATTGCCCTTAAAAGAAAAATCTGCGATTAGTAACCTACAGGCTTCCCCAATTGCTAGTACTTCCGCTTGGAAGACGCTGCTGGTATTAGGGAGACGCACAGATTTTTCAATTCCAAGTCTATGAGAATATATACCAGCTCCAACACCACAATCCATTTTACTGCCATCTGTATAGACTGTGGTATCGAAGTTGTTTAGAGAGAATCCCTTATTCCATTCTTTTTTAGATGGAAAGAGTGTGGCAAAATTCCTATTGAACGTTACCATCGGGACGATGTAGTCAGTCCTCACCGAGGTTAACTGAGTTTGTCGCAATAATAGACTAGCGTGACCATAAGTTTTTCCTTTCCAGCGACCCGCTTCATTTAACCTAAATGCACTTATGGTTGCCGTCTTCTTTATATGTAGGTCTATGGGAATAACGTGTGTCAGAGCATTGAGAGCCTCTCTGGGACATGATCTGATTGCACCGACCGTTATTGCACAGGCTGATCTTTGTATTCTGCCGAGTAATTTGGTATTGTACTCTCTCCCTAGAGCTTTCCACCAAACTACCGAACCATACGATAGAATGGGTCGTATAACCGCCTTATACAACCATAATGTATGCCTCGGTTGAAGACCCCATCTTCTTCCAAGCATACGTTTGCAGGCATATAAAGCAATTTCTGCTTTCCTTACCCGTTCTTCGACGTTTAACTTCCAGCTAAGTTTGGAGTCCAGAATTACTCCTAAGTACATTTGTACATAACTCCTGATTATTGTTTATCGCTTCAGCGCCATCTAGCGGCACTGTGTGATCGTTAAAACCCTACTCTAATCGCGCGGTATTTTTTAATGTATTAAAATTAATTAAAATTCATAAAAAATTAAAAAAAAATAGTATTGTTACTGTAACTATTCGGAAAGCAAACTATATACCGAAAAAAGGAATTGTTTCTTCATTTTTGTTCATAATAAAGCAGAAAATCATAAAATAAACTTTAGGACAAAGAACGAAAATTATTTTGTAGTGTCGAGTTTTTTATTTTTATTTTTGGTGACCTTCACAGTGGTCACCGGAGCATCATTGTCAGAGGACCCCATGGAAGCCTTCCCAGAGGCCGCCTTGACTACCTCACCAGAGGTTGTCTTGGAGGCTGACTGAAGTCGGCTTGGCCTGAGAAGAGGGGTACTGTGTCATGCTCCGCTCGTCGTACTTAGCTCGACGATCGTGTCCTAGCTAGAGACCAGGAGATCGTCCTCAGAGAGCGTTCCCAGCATACTCTCCTTCTTCTTTACCTTGCCTTGTTTTAAATTCGATTCGCTATTTGTTCCCACGAGTAGGCACGGAAGGGGTGGTCCGCCATGGCAGAGCCGGCATACCGTATCAAGGCACTTAACATAACCGACCTTGACTGCGCATCGGAGGGGACCGTTAGATACTAGTTATTTAGGCAGCCATGTAGCTTTCGGCACGTGTCCCTCAACATCTAAGCTTAAAGTGCTGACAAGATTATACAGCCTTGTCACCGGTCGACAGAGCCTCGTTAGCGAAAACAGGGAGTACCAAGCCCAGGAAATCAATTCTTGGACAGTGGGTAGAGGTTGCCATTTGGAGAGAAGTGGCTATGTTGTTCGCATCACTTTTCCATTTAACCGTCGTACTCTCCTCAACTAAATACTTTTTAAAAAGCATCTAAGTGAAAAAAATAGCAACAATAATAAAAATGTTCTGTCGTCATTTACGTAGAAAACACAGTAGGCAGGAAAATCGCAGTCATTAAAAATGTTAAAATAGCTGCTCGTAAAAATGCGATAACTTTCTTCAAGTC